>WNWK01028275.1:0-25538 GCA_009830355.1 Cherax destructor | reverse complement strand
TTCAAATACCTTTTATGGACTGTGAGACCAATATAAGTGCTGTTTTTCAAATATTCACTTGCTATTTCTTATAAAATAATGCCATAAAGTTTGTTATCACTAGTTTGTTTACAAAACATATTTACAACAATGTACAATTACGTTTATAACTATTGTTCAATCATATATATACACATATTGAGTCACTGCACATGTTTCTAGAAGTTCTGCAGCCTGTGGAAGTCTCTGAAACATGGTTCCATCACAGTGGTGTTTCACATTCCACACACATAAAACGAGTGTCTTTGCGTTGCTGTGGGCGTCTTTTGTATGTGCACAGACATAACACCTCTTCTGAGCCTTTTTCTTGCAAGCAGTAGCAGGCAGTTTTGTTAAGAAGTGTTCACCACCAAGCCTCAGACGAGAGGGTAGTTGTTGGTAATTTCGTGGGCGGTTTTCTATTGCAGGTGGTGTTTCTTGGTACTTGGTGATTATTTGCCTGATAACAGACAAACAAAATTCGCCATATGGTGGTTTGTTTGTGGTCTTCAACTTATAAACATTATAAGCATTGAGCATGGAAATGTCCAGAATGTGAAAAAAGAGTTTTATGTACCATTTATAAATCTTTCTAACACAATCAGCAAACCCAATCTGCATGTCACATTTGTCCACTGAACGCATATTGAGAGTGTAGTCCATCATAGCTGCAGGTTTTAGAATGGGTTCATCGGTCTCTCTATTCACCCTGCCACTGTCTGCCATTTCATTAGGGTGAATTGATGACAACAGTGTGACATCTCGTTTGTCATGCCACCGAAATAGCCATGATATCATTGGCAGCAAACGCCTGCACCTCACCTCTACGAGTGCCTGCATTGAACCTAGGCATATGCTTACGATTTGCATGCACTGTACTGCACACATCTGTCAAGTTCACTCGCAAAAAATCACTGAGGGAGGGGCTTGTGTACCAGTTATCAGAATATAATATATGCCCCTTGCCAAGATATGGTTCCATCATTGTTCTAACCACATCACCAGAGATACCCAGTAACTTCCTGGTATCTTTCAATGTATTACTTCCAGTATACACAATAATATCCAATACAAGACCACTGTAGCAATCACAAAGCACAAACAACTTTATACCAAAGCGTTTCCTCTTGCTTGGTATATACTGCTTGAATGACAGTCTACCTTTGAACAAAATCAGTGACTCGTCAATAACAAGCTTCCTGAAGGGATAAAAATACATATTGAATTTCTCTTTCAGATACAGAAACACATTCCTAATCTTATATAACCTGTCGGTTCTGTCAGGCCTGGTTTTGTCTGAGAAATGTAACATGCGTAGAAGTAGCACAAATCGATTCACTGGTATAATATCACTGAAAGCTGGTGTTGCAATCAATCTGTCTGTTGACCAATATGATTTGATACGGTGCTTATACACATGTGGCATAAGCATTATTGTGTCAAAGAAAAGATACATATCTGCCACAGTTGTCTCCTTCCACTGGTGTAGACGTGATTTTGGTGAAAGAATCGTGTTTGCCATTGTGTAATCGAAGTACAGTGGAACCCCGGCTTACGATGTTATCATCTTACGTTATTTTTGGTAACCGATATTTATAACGTAAGAAATTTGTTTGTGACTTACGATGTTTGCTTCGTTTACCGACATTCGTACCGGACCTGTCCGCTTGGCGCCCAGCTGAGCGCGCACTCCAGGGAGCGTCAGTGCTATTGTTTACAAGCGAGAGCGACCACCCACCCACACCCACGCATTCATACCAGTATATTGTCATTATTCCACTGCTGTTTTTAGTGCTTGCAACTGCTAAATAAGCTACCATGGGTCCAAGGAAAGATCCTAGTGCTAAGCCTGTGGCAAAGAGGAACAGAAATATATGTACGATAGAAGTGAAGAAGGAGATAATAGAAAAATATGAAAGTGGAGTGCGTATCAGTGAGCTAGCCAGGCTGTATGGTAAACCCTATTCTACCATCGCTACCATTGTGGATAAGAAATATTCAAGTAAAATCAAGGAAGCTGTTGTTGCAAAAGGTGCATCTGTGATCACAAAACAGAGACCACAAGTGCTGGAAAATGTGGAAAGGTTGTTGTTGGTGTGGATCAACGAGAAACAGTTAGCAGGAGATACTGTTTCGGAGGAATAATATGTGAAAAGCAAGGCAGTTGCATGATGATCTCCTTAAGAAAATGCCTGCAACGAGTGCTGAAGTGAGCGAATTTAAAGCCAGCAGAGGCTGGTTTTACAAATTTAAGAATCGAAGTGGCATACATAGTGTTGTGAGGCATGGTGAGGGAGCCAGTTGTGACAAAAGTGCGGCTGAAAAATATGTTCCTGAATTCCAGGAGTACCTAGAGGCTGAACAATTCCTCCCCAACAAGTGTTTAATTGTGATGAAACAGGCCTGTTTTGGAAGAAAATGCCCAACAGGACCTACATTACTCAGGAGGAAAAGGCACAGCCAGGACATAAGCCTATGAAAGACAGGCTAACTTTGATGCTGTGTGCCAATGCCAGTGGTGATTGCAAAGTGAAGCCTTTACTGGTGTATCTTTTGAAAATCCCGAGTGTTTGGCAGATGCGGTGTCAGCAAGTCTAACTTGTGTGTGATGTGGAAGTCTAACAAAAGGCTTGGGTCACAAAGGACATTTTCTTAGATTGGTTCAATGAAGTGTTTGGCCCCAGTGTGAAGAAATATCTATTGGACAATAATTTGCCACTTAAGTGCCTCCTGATAATGGACAATGCTCCTTGTCATCCTCCAAACTTGGTAGAGAAAATTGTGGAGGAGTTTAAATTCATCAAAGTGAAGTTCTTGCCCCTAATACCACTCCTCTCCTCCAGCCCATGGACCAGCAGGTCATTTCCAACTTTAAAAACTCTATACCAAAGCAATGTTTCAAAAGTGCTTTGATGTGACCACAGACATGAACATAACCCTAAGAGAATTTTGGAAAAACATTTCCATATGCTGCATTGTGTACACCTTATAGGTAAGGCTTGGGAGGGAGTGACTACCAGGACTTTGAACTCTGCCGGGAGAAAATTGTGGCCAGACTGTGTCCTAGAGAGGGATTTTGAAGGTTTTGGGGCTGAGCCTCAGAACCCTGAGCCTGAGCCTGTTTTGGAAGAAATTGTGGAATTGGGCAAGTCTTTGGGGTTAGAGGTGAGTGGTGACGATGTGGAACAGTTGGTGGAGGAGCACAAGGAAGAGCTAACCACTGAAGATCTGCAAGAGCTTCAACAGCAACTGGAACAAAAGAGCAGAGGTCAGGACAATGGTTCAGAGGAGGAGGTGGAGGTGGAACAAAAATGGAAGAATGTGCCTTCTTCAAGGATTAGGAGATCTGTGCCAAATGGAGTGATGTGCAAGCATTTATGGATGAATATCACCCTAACCATGCTGTTGCAGGCCGTGCTGGCAACCTGTACAATGACACAGTGGTGTGTCATTTCAGGGATGTGTTAAAGAATCGCCAGACACAGATCTCCCTGGACAAATTTGTTGTTAGAAAGAGGTCTAGTGACTCTCAAGCTGGTCCTAGTGGCATTCAAAGAAAAGGAAGTAACCCCAGAAAAGAACTTACCACCTGCAGTGTTAATGAAAGGGATTCCCTTCCAAACACTAGCATACTACTCCACCTTCTCCCCTCCTCCGTCCTCCACACATCAACAACTCTTCAATAAATGTAAGTGACATGTTATTGTAAAATATTTGCATGTATTTATGTATTCTTTATTCAATTCTGTATTATTTAATGTCCAAAAGTTCTAAAAAATATTTTATTTAACTACTTTTGGAAGTCTTGGACGGATTAAATTTATTTCCATTATTTCTTATGGGGAAAATTGATTCGTTTTACGATTGTTTCGCTTTAAAATATGCCCTCTCTGACGGATTAATATCGTAAGTCGGGGTACCACTGTATCTGTTGCTTTCCCTGATAATAATGTCTATCAGGGGTTCGTCAAAGAATAATTGGAAAAATTCCAGTTCAGTGGCATTGTTCCCAAGTGGACAAGATGGGCGTAATCCACTGTGACTTTCATCAAACTGATGGGGATTGGGAATAAAATTCGCAGCTTCCTGCCAATCCCAGGTGCAGTCTGCTGGTGGGTACTGGATATTTACAGGTGGTTGTGGTGGTTGTGGAAGTGGAGGTTGTAGTTGTGGGGGTTTGTGGGTGGGTGAGGGTTGCCTTTGTTGTAACTGAGCTGACTCAGCGGCGTGGGTGCCAGCATGGTCCACTGCTGGTGCCTCGTGCGCGGCACCACCACCACCACCACTACCAGTTGCATGCACATTTCTCATACCAATTGCAACGCTATCATCTTCATTTTCACTATCACTTCCTGTTGTACGCCCACGGGATGTACTCCGAGATGTACTCCTAACCCTTAGAAGAGCATATGGCACACTACCAGAGCGCATATACCGTCGTATATACTGACGCTTCACTGGTGAATATTCCCCTTCACTCGCGCTACTGGAACTATTTCGAAGGGCTTGGAGTTCATAGTCACTATCAGTATCATCACCATTGCTCACATCTGAGTCCGGGATATGAGTAAATAGGAGTTTCTGCCTTCGTTCTGGTACAACTGGCCATGAACAAGACGCCACAGCACCAGAGGTGGATGGCTGTGGGTCGTCTGGGTTTTCCTCACTTATACCGGTATTATGGTCACTAGTTTCGGTCACAACCGCCTCAAAACCTTGAAAGTCACCTTTACTGAAACCCCCATCACTGTTAGAACTGTCACTGATGAATAAAAGTGTCCCAATTCGCCGAGAAGTAAGGTGTTTCTTGCTGCGAGGCATGGTGGAGAAGGTGTACTGAAATGGTGTTCCTACAATGCACCACTGGGTGCCCGATTTTTTCCTACTGCGCACACTGACCGCGCAGACCCATTCTCTCATCCCTAGGCCTACCAGCTGTTTCCCGCTTAATTTGAAGCCGCTAGAATTTACGCATACTAGTATGGCACCAACCCCTGCTCGTAAAACGTACTAGTATGGCACCGACCCCGAAAGGGTTAATAATGTTGTTTTGTTTAATTAAAATGTATTTTTTGTGAATATTTTTGGGTGGAACGGATTAATTGTATTTACAGTGGACCCCCGAGTATCGTAATTAATCCGTTCCAGGAGCTATTACTTAACACGAAGTTTACGAAATTCGAACCATTATTTCCCATAAGAAATAATGTAAATACAATTAATCCGTTCCACAAAAAAATATTCATGCAGAATAATTAAAAACAATATATATATATATATACATTTACTTACCTTTATTGAAGAGTTGCAGGCATCTGGAAGGTAGAGTTGCTGACAGGGGCAGGGTGTTAGTGGTTGGAAGGGGAATCCCCCTCCAAAAGGACTTCAGGTAACAAGTCCCTCTCTGGGGTTACTTTCCTTCTTGGTCTTTTAATGCCACTAGGACCAGCTTGAGAGTCACTAGACCCCTGCCTGGTGAAATAACTGTCCACAGTCCTCTGTTTCTGCCGACTTTTCAACACTTTCCTGAAGTGCAACATGGCTCTGTCACTGAAGTGGCTGCACAGAAGGCTCATTTCAGCTTGCTCAGGGTGGTGTCTTTCAACAAATGTCTGCAACTCATTCCAATTTGTACACATCTCCTTAAGCACTGAAGAAGGCACCTCCTCCTGTCTCTCACCCTCCTCCTTTGAAGCAATAACCTCAGCTGTGGTCTGTTGCTGTTCCAGATGAAGCTCTTGCAGCTCTTCAGTTGTTAGCTCTACCCTGTGCTCCTCCACCAACTCTTCCACATCCTCACCACTCATCTCCAACCCCAGGCGGTTCCCCAATGCCACAATATCTTCCACAACAGGCACAGGGTCGTCAGGGTCAGGGTCAGCCTCAAATCCTTCAAAATCCCTCTGTTGGACACAACCTGGCCACAATGGTCTCCAAGCAGAGTTCAAAGTCCTGGAAGTCACTCCCTCCCAAGCCTTACCTATAAGGCGTATGCAATGCACAATATTGAAGTGATCTTTCCAGAACTCTCTTAGGGTCAATGCAGTGTCTGAGGTCACATCAAAGCACTTCTGAAACACTGCTTTGGTGTACAGTTTCTTGAAGTTGGAAATGACCTGCTGGTCCATGGGCTGGATGAGAGGAGTGGTGTTAGGAGGCAAGAACTTCACTCTGATGAAATTAAACTTGTCAGACAAACACTCTTGCAAGTTGTGAGGGTGAGCAGGAGCATTGTCCAGTACCAGGAGGCACTTGAGTGGCAATTTCTTTTCCAAGAGGTATTTCTTCACACTAGGGCCAAACACTCCAGTCACCCATTCCTTGAAAATCTCCATAGTGACCCATGCCTTGGTGTTAGCCTTCCAATACACACACAAATTATTCTTGTCAACACTGTGATTCTAGAAGGGTCTGGAATTTTCTGCGTGATACACCAGTAAAGGCTTCACTTTAAAATCACCACTGGCATTGGCACACATCATAAGAGTTAGCCTGTCTTTCATAGGCTTGTGTCCTGGCTGTGCCTTTTCCTCCTGAGTAATGAAGGTCCTGTTGGGCATTTTCTTCCAAAACAGGCCTGTTTCATCACAGTTAAACACTTGTTGGGGGAGGAATTGTTCAGCCTCTACGAACCCCTTAAATTCACTCACAAACTTTTCAGCTTCACGTTTGTCTGAGCTGGCTGCCTCACCATGTCTCACAACACTGTGTATGTCACTACGTTTCTTAAACCTGTCAAACCAGCCTTTGCTGGCTTTAAAATCACTCGCCTCACCACTGGTTCCAGGCATTGTCTTGACAAGATCTGCGTGCAACTTCCTTGCCTTTTCACAAATTATCGCCATGGAAATACTATCACCCGCTCTCTGTTTTTCATTGATCCACACCAACAACAACTTCTCAACCTCATCCACTGTTTTCGATCTATTTTTCGTTAACATATCAACCCCTTTTGCAACATTAGCTTCCTTGATTTCATTTCTCTTTGCCAGGATAGAGGTGATAGTAGATGGGGTTTTCTTGTACATCCTGGCAAGCTCACTCAGACGTACGCCACTCTCATATTTTTCTATAATCTCTTTCTTCAGTTCGATGGTGTTCCTCACTTTCTTTACCACAGGGGTGCCACTAGGAAGCTTCTTTGGACCCATGGTGACTTATTTCACAGTGACAATCACTAAACCACCAAAAAAGACACCAAATGTACAGTGGACCCTCGGTTAACGAAAGGTTCCGTTAACGTAAGCTTCGGAAAACGTAAGCTTTTTTCGTAATTGGTTAGCGAAAAATTCCTCGGTTACCGAAAGGTATTAGACGTGTCCGCCTGCTCCACGCAAGCACAGAACGCCAGTGAAGCGTTGTTTACCATTGAGAGAACATTACCTAGCGCGCTCTTTCAAAGATTCACAAAATATTTGGTGTCTTTTTTGGTGGTTTAGTGATTGTCACTGTGAAATAAGTCACCCTGGGTCCAAAGAAGCTTCCTAGTGGCACCCCAGTGGTAGCAGGCATGCAGGGAGTGTAGCATTCATGCAGAGAGTGTAGCATTCATGCAGAGAGGGTAGCATTCATGCAGAGAGTGTAGCATTCATGCAGGGAGTGTAGCATTCATGCAGAGAGTGTAGCATTCATGCAGGGAGTGTAGCATTCATGCAGGGAGTGTAGCATTCATGCAGGGAATGTAGCATTCATGCAGGGAGTGTAGCAGGCATGCAGGGAGTGCAGCAGGCATGCAGGGAGTGTAGCAGGCATGCAGGGAGTGTAGCATTCATGCAGGGAGTGTAGCATTCATGCAGGGAGTGTAGCATTCATGCAGGGAGTGTAACAGGCATGCAGGGAGTGCAGCAGGCATGCAGGGAGTGTAGCAGGCATGCAGGGAGTGTAGCAGGCATGCAGGGAGTGTAGCAGGCATGCAGGGAGTGTAGCAGGCATGCAGGGAGTGTAGCAGGCATGCAGGGAGTGTAGCAGGCATGCAGGGAGTGTAGTAGGCATGCAGGGAGTGTAGCAGGCATGCAGGGAGTGTAGCAGGCATGCATGGAGTGTAGCAGGCATGCATTAAAAGAAAAGAAGGAAGTAACCCCAGAGAGGGACTTGTTACCTGAAGTCCTTTTGGAGGGGGATTCCCTTCCAACCATTAACACCCTGCCCCTGTCAGCAACTCTACCTTCCAGATGCCTGCAACTCTTCAATAAAGGTAAGTAAATGTTATTGTTTTTTTTTTTTTGAGTGATTATTTTTTTGTGGAACGAATTAATTGTATTTACATTATTTCTTATGGGAAATAAGGTTTCAGATAACGAAAGATTCAGATTAAGTAATAGCTCCTTTACCGGATTAATTTTGTTAACCGAGGGTCCACTGTATTGTGAATGTTTGAAAGAGCGCGCTGGGTAATGTTCTCTCAATGGTAAACAACGCTTCACTGGCGGCGTCCTGCACAGGCGCGGAGCAGGCGGACAGGTCTAATACGTTACGAAACACGAGCCAGTTTACGATTCTCAAAATCGAAAAAAGTTTACGAAACACGATGTTTACGAAATAAGAACCTTACGAAACTCGGGGGTCCACTGTACATTATTTCTTATGGGAAATAAGGTTTAGAATTACGAACTTTTCGTGTTAAGAACTAGCTCCTGGAATGGATTAAGTTCGTTAGTCGAGGGACCACTGTAGTAGTATGTCATTAATGTCAGCTGCTAGGCCTGTATACCATGTACATGTACTTGTAGAAATAAAGATTATTGTTAATTGTCTCCTTTTCATTCTCATTAACTTAGAGCTGATTATCTCGAGCACTATAAACCAGATTAGCTAATTATGCTATCCAAAGTCAGTCAAAAAAATGTGCCAAATTTCCACTTGAACCAGTGAGGAGACTTGACTGTCCCATGGGACCAGGAGGGCTTTTGTCAGGGCTTATGTCACCTCTGATCCATCACCTCCTCTTTAATATAATGCCACACTTCAAGGTCTCTTTTAATGAATTCAGTAAAAATGGCAAATTAGGTCATGCATTGCCCAACACTAATTCAAAGCTTCCACTAAGAAACACCAACTTTGAAAGTAAAATACACCAGCACATTAAATTTTCAGCCACTCAGAAGCTGCATTATCATGTTATCTGCATTGTCAGGTTAAATCAAATTGGATTAGGAAATCAGAAACGATCACCTGAAAACCAGTACAGTGGTCCCTCGGTTTTCGTGCATCTCCAAACTCGAACATTTATGTAAGTGTATTTTCGTAAGTGCTGTTGCAAGTGTATTTTTGGGGGTCTGAAATAGACTAACCTACGTGACATTATTTCTTAAGGAAGTAAATTCATTCGGTAATGGCACTTGAGCAGCATTCTGGAACGAATTTTCGGCGAAAACTGAGGGACCACTGTATTTCGGTTTTCCCAATTTTTCCATAAATAAGGAAACAAATAAGTTTTATTTTAGCTTTAGTTACATAGCATTAAAGAATTTTTTACAATGGTGTTGAGGGCACACACAAGTTATGGGCACATAAAAAGGCATTATATAGATCTAACCTAGGATAATCAAATAAAATTAAACACTGACATATTTCACAAAACCAGATTTGATTAATAAATAGACATATTAAAATTTGCACAACCTAAAATCATGGCAAAGCTTCCTATGAGGAAAATACATCACTTCTAGTTAGAAAATGACCGGAAGATGCATTCTCTATTTATTGTACATTAGCCATCAAAATTTGCACCTACACAGCCTTTAACCAAATAATTTCATCATTCATATGATGCATCATCCATTAAATATTGATGCCGATAAGATTGATTTGATTTTATTCAGGAAAAGCACTAAACCCATATGGGTTATTTAAGCTCCTGTTTCACTATAAGCTCTTCAAGCAACCATAGTGATGTTGAGGTTGCACAGGACAAGTGTTGAAGAAAGAGGTACAGGGGTCTTACTGCTTGGAAGTGAGACATTGCAAAAATGAAGAGAAACAAAAAAGCCTACGTGAGTATGACAGCTATCAAGAATATCAGAGCAATGGTTTTCAGAGTGCCATGTTGTGATGGTTGCTTTAATAAACAAACTCGTGAAGGCATGGAGAGCATCTTCGAGACAACAGTATTCAGACCAGCTGTCTTCAGAAGATGATGGCCATGACTCCCAAGTGAAAGGAAATAAATTCAGAAGCTAGCTGACATTTTGACACAAAGCGCTGCATCATAAAGATGTCCAATCAGTGCTTCATGGCAATACATGGGATCACAAATTCACATGTATACCATGCATTGAGGAAAATCTCTCGTATGAGAGCGCCAATTCTGATCGACATGGATGTCACGAGCCAGCCAAGAAGATGGCTGATGGGAACTTGGAGAAAGTACATTAATCTTCTCTCCATTCTCTCTTCCCACTACAGTTGAGCCAAGTCACCACACCAACAGTACCCAAAGTCAAGCCTTGCCATCCACAAACTGTACAACATGTACATCACTTGGATGTGTCAGAACTATCCACGTGAGAAGTCACTCAGCACTACTACTGAGATTATTTTTGCACCCACTTTATCATCTCATTCCAGCCACCAAGACTGACACATGCACCAAATATGACACCCTGAATGTGACTACAGTGGACCCCCGACTATCAGCCGGTCTGAGTATCGGCCGGCTCGAGTTTCGATCGCTTTTTTCGGCCCAATTTTTCCCCGACAATCGGCCGTTTCCCCGACTATCGGCCCGCATTCCAGACCTGCCCGCGCTTGCGCGCCTCCCCGCGCAGGCATCGTGAGCCAGTCTAGCTTTGTTTATCCTTGAGTGAACATTACCCAGCGTGCTCATTCAAACATTTCACAATAATTTTATTGTGTTTATTGATTGTCACTGTGAAATATAAGTCACCATGGGTTAAAAGAAGCTTCCTAGTGGCACCCCTGTGGTAAAGAAAGTGAGGAACACCATCGAACTGAAGAAGGAGATAGTAGAAAAATATGAGAGTGGCGTACGTTTGGGGGAGCTTGCCAGGATGTACAACAAAAACAAATCTACTATCACCTCTATCCTGGCAAAGAGAAAAGAAATTAAGGAAGCTGATGTTGCGAAAGGTGTTGACATGTTTGCCAAAAATAGATCAAAAACAGTGGATGAGGTTGAGAAGTTGTTGGCGGTGTGGATCAATGAAAAACAGATAGCGGGTGATAGTGTTTCCATGGCGATAATTTGTGAAAAGGCAAGGCAGTTGCACGCAGATCTTGTCAAGAAAATGCCTGGAACCAGTGCTGATGCGAGTGATTTTAAGGCCAGCAAATGCTGGTTTGACAGATTTAGGAAATGTAGTGGCATACACAGTGTTGTAAGGCATGGTGAGGCAGCCAGTTCAGACAAACTTGCTGCTGAAAAGTTTGTGACTGAATTTAAGAGGTTGTAGACATTGAAAAATTCAAACCCCAACAAGTGTTTAATTGTGATGAAACAGGCCTCTTTTGGAAGAAAATGCCAAAGAGGACCTACATTACTCAGGAGAAAAAGGCACTGCCAGGACACAAGCCTATGAAAGACAAACTGGTCCTAGTGGCATTAAAAGACCAAGAAGGGAAGTAACCCCAGATAGGGCATTGATACCTGAAGTCCTTATGGAGGAGGATTCCCCTTCCAAACACTAAGCCCTCCCTCACTCCTGCTCCCTATCTTCCAGATGCCATCAACAATCTTCAATAAAGGTAAGTAAATATGTTATTTTATGTGTTTATTTAAATGTGTATTTAAATGTTTGTATTTATTTTCTAATAACTATAATTGTTTTCTGTATGTAAAATTATAGTTATTCTTTAAAAATATTTTTTTGTGAATATTTTTGGGTGTCTAACTGATTAATCGTATTTACATTATTTCTTATGGGAAATAATGGTTCAACTTTTGGCCAGTTCGAGTTAAGGCCTAGCTCCTTGAACGGATTACGGCCGATACTCGGGGGTCCACTGTATTCTGAATGAAGCCAGCACAACACCATCAGTCACTGATGATGACATAAAAAATAATCTTTAACTATTAATTCATTATTGTCAGCAAGCTTCTACCTAGATTACCCTTCACAGAGAAGCATACCTTCCCTTCAGGGGATTCAAGAAATTAGATCTTCACTTTTCTTGGATCAAATCTAACTGCTTCCCATTTCCCAGGAACTGTATGACCCTTGCTGGTTTAGCATGTCGCCATGAATATAATAATAACATTTGTACCAATGATACAGGTCATGACAGCTGACTACAATATACAATAGTTCATTAATTTTTCATAATTTTCAGGTACTAGAATTGTACTTCACCAGACAAAACTGAATGGAAAGTGCACCGATGAACAATCTTATTGAAGGGAATGTTGACTTTGATAGTGAAGAGCAAGGACTACAGCGGTACAATTTGAAGACAACAGTAAAATTCAGGGATGAAGAGAACAAAATACAAATTCTTTGTGTTGGCAATCCAAGTCAAAAACCAACCAAATGTGTCCTATTACTTGGAGAAACTGGTGCTGGAAAGACCACTATACTTAATGCGTTAATTAACTTTATATTTGGTGTAAAGTTTAAAGATAATTTTCGTTTGCAGATAAAAGATCAGAGTGTTAGCATGCATAGAAGAGATACAGAAAGTCAAACAGATTTTGTCACTGCATATCTAATCTACCATCAAGAGGGAATGATGTGTAGCTTCAACTTTATGGTAATAGACACTCCAGGATTAGCAGATACCAGAGGCATACAACATCAGGGAAATGTCTTGAGTCAGTTGGAAATATTTTTAACATCTGACTATGGAATAGATGATCTAAGTTGCATTGGGTTAGTTGCCAAAGCAAATACTAATAGAGATTTCACTTTTCAAAAGGACATATTGAGAGAGATTATTTCACTACTTGGTAATAATGTGCCAGAGATTACTCAACTTTTTGCTACTTTTGCAGTTGAGAAGCCCATGGTTGACCAGATTATTAGAAATGCAGGAGTGAAATTCAGTGATATGTTTGAATTTGATAATGGGATCCTTTATACGTCTTACAGAGCTAGTTCTGTACGTAAGAGAGATCGAGATATATTTTCATATAGGTGGGGAATTATGACTGAGCAATACGAAAGATTTTTTGCTGCATTTTCAGAAGCCCCGCCTGTTAGTGTAAAGCTTTTACGTGAAAGGAAACTTTTAGATAAGACTTTAAAAATATTAAGGGAGCAGGTTGAGGAATTAGCTAAGTTTCTTACTACCTTGGAAGTAAATAAGAAGATATTGGTTAAATATGAATTACAGGAAGCAAAGAACAGAAACTGGAGGCAAGAAAAAACTATACGAAAAAAGCATAAGCTGAGTATAGAGAATGGCTTTCATGCTCATAATTGCCCAGAATGTAATCAGACATGTATATTCCCATGTCCTCCAGAGAAGGACAATAGTAATGCAAGTTTTATTGGAGGGATAGCAGGTGCCTTAGGTGGGACAGCTGCTGGGGCTGCTGCTGCTCAGGCTACTCTGAATAGTGCAGTTGCTGCAGCTAGAGCTGCTACTTCTACTGGGATTGCTGCATCAGTTGGAGGTTGGGTGGCAAGAGCTCTAGGGGGAGCAACAGTTACAGCAACTGAAGTTGGTGCTGCTGGTGGTGTCCCTGGTATTATTGTTGGTGGTGTAGTAGGTATTACTATTGGTGTTGTAACTGGGACATGTTGTGGTAGATTTCTTCGTCCAAGTTCTTGTCTTCCTCCTGGAAGAGGGGATGTATGTGGTGAATATGGATGTTTGCATTCTTTATCACAGCACATCATGGAACAAGAAAGGATTGTGGAGTACAGTGAATTAGAGGTGAAGATAAATGAAGATATGAAAGAACTTTATGATATAGCTGTGTCTAAAAAAAGTGATGAAATGGCCAAAATTACAAATGGTAAACAGAAAATACAAGCATTGAAGACAAATGTTGTTCAGAACACATTAAAGATTCTGCTTCATGCAAAGAAAATACAAGAGCTGTCTTCCTCATTAGATCCGAGAGATATACAAGATTTTCTCGATAAATTGATTGCAGAGGTACGGTTGGGTGAACCAGATCACATCCACCATGCAGTAGGAATTCTTCGCATACTTAAGAAGGCTATAAAATTGCTCCAAAGTTGTGAAGGGGATCTTACCCAGTCAAATTTTGATAATGTAATGAAGCTTTTAATAAATCTGCCTTAAGAGACTTTTATACTTTTGTCACATACTGAGTTCCATTTATATCCTATACTATATATGTACTGTCAGACATTATTATTAAATATAGTTATTCCAGTCGTTAATATAGACTTTTGTGATTCCCAATAAGGAATTATGATTTTTTGTTTACCATTTTGACTTTTTCACTTTTCATGCATTTTGAATGACTTTATTCAGAAGTCTAGCCATTGACTACTGGAGCATAAGCATTATGCTTTTAAAAGTAACAGGAGCTTACTGCTAATACCACTCACTTATATTTGGGTGAGGATACAAAGCACATGGTGCTCCTCTCCAGCAATTAATTTGGAGGGAAGGTGGAGTAGGGGTCGGCCTAGAAAAGGTTGGAGGGAGGGGGTAAAGGAGGTTTTGTGTGCGAAGTGCTTGGACTTCCAGCAAGCACGCGTGAGAGTATTTGATAGGAGTGAATGGAGACAAATGGTTTTTAATACTTGATGTGCTGTTGGAGTGTGAGCAAAGTAACATTTATGAAGGTATTCAGGGAAACCGGCAGGCCGGACTTGAGTCCTGGAGATGGGAAGTACAGTGTCTGTACTCTGAAGGAGGGGTGTTAATGTTGCAATTTTATAACTGTAGTGTAAGCATGCCTCTGGCAAGACAGTGATGGAGTGAATGATGAAAGTTTTTCTTTTTTGGGCCACCCTGCCTTGGTGGGAATCGGCCGATGTGTTAATAAAAAAAAAACATTTGCATACTAGTGGCTTACTTTTGTGCTTGACAATGTTTTATTACCTGTAACCTACATTATCTTTGTACAACATAAAAATAAATAAAAAATTGAATTGGAATCTTGCAAGTATCTGTGCCACTGATATTCTACAGTGTCTGCCCTCTAAAGGAGGGGTTCGGGATACTTGCTGTTTAGAGGGAAATTTGAACTTGTAGCTGCATGCCTCTGGAAAGACAGTGATAGTGAGAATGATGATAAAAGTGTTTCTTTTTTGGGTCACCCTGCCTTGGTGGGAGATGGCAAGTGTGTTAAAAAAACAAAAAACATTGAAAATCACTTGATGAATATTCTGGTGATTGGTTATATGTAAGAAAGAAAAGTCAAGTGGGTTTAGCCCAGTAAATATTGTTGAGTTTTACTCAGTGTTTTGGTAATACAGTATGTAAATTATTTTTACAGGAATACATAAATTTATACAGTTTATATTCTACTCCTAGTGATATTACAACAATTGTAAAATACAGTACAGTGGACCCCCGGTTTACGTACTGCTCCAAACTCAAACAATTATGTAAGTGTATTTTTGTAAGTGCTTTTGTAAGTGTATTTTTGGGGGTATAAAAAGACTAATGGTAACGGCACTTGAACAGCATTCTGGAACGAATTAATTACGTAAACTGGGGGTCCACTGTATATACTTGTGACTGGGATTCAGAAAATGTTAAGGCAGATCAACATTGTGTTAATTAGGATCTGATCATCAATTATTGTATATATTATACTCAGTGGCATGATTTAAAAAGAAGTAAGGTAAGCATTGCTTACTCAATAAAAATTCATTCCTTCAAAATTTTAATATCTCTTATTTATAATTGTATATAGCATTCTTAAACATGAGGAAGTGTTGTAAGAGGTGACAAATGCCAGTCGCAAGAGGCTGGTATCCCCTTCTCCTGTATAAATTACTGAATGTGAAAAGAAGAAACACTTTATAAGGTTTTCTTTTTCAGGTTGCCTTACCTAGATGGTAGATGGCTTGTATGTTAAAAAAAATATAGCATTCAACACTACTGTTATTTATGTTTCAGTAAATTTATACCTTATACAGTGGACCCCCGGAGTTCGTACTGCTCCAAACTCGAACAATTATGTAAGTGTATTTTTGTAAGTGTATTTTTGGGGGTCTAAAAGGACTAATCTAAGTTATATTATTCCTTATGGGAACAAATTCGTTTGGTAACGGCACTTGAGCAGGATTCTGGAACGAATTAATGACGAACTCCGGGGGTCCACTGTATTATAAAAATCCATACTTTTGGAATTTGCAAGAGGTGGATTTTCTGCTTGAAAGTGTGCCCCTGAAATAAGAACATTAGAAAAAAAGCACACTGAAACAGGCCTACTGGCCCATGCTGGTCAGGTCCAACTCACACCCACCCACCCACACACACTCATGTACTTCTCCAACCTATTTTTAAGGCCTCCCAAACTTCTCGCTTCAATAACACTACTTGGCAGCTTGTTCCACTCATCCATAACTATTCTGCAGCTTCTCCTTCCACTCTTTCTAAGTTAGATACCCTTCATCATCAGGGTCTACGTTTATGCCTTGGTGCCTTTCATTCATCCCCTGTTGAAAGCATCTATGCTGAGGCAAATGTTCCTTCTTTAGTTGATCGTCGTGATGCTCATTACCTTCGTTACTTTGTCCGCGCTCATGACCTTCATGTTCCGTCTCTGTATAGGTTGGTCTCAGATGTTAGTAAAAGCCCATTATTTGTTCGATGCCCCTGCTTACTCTGACCATTTTTTCTTCATCTTCACTCACTCCAGTCCTCTCTCCAGTTACCTCCCTTGTATGTTCATTTAACGTCTGCCTTTTCTCTTCCCCCTTGGGAGGTTCCGAAGGTTTGTGTCTGTTCTCCCCTACTGCTGTGCGCCAAAGCTCTCCTACCTACGACTCCTTCTCGCTCTCTTTTTCTTGATTACTTTTGGTGTTACGGGTATGCCCTGGCCCAACATTTTATAGAGTAATATTCCAAGGTTTCACTTAATATTATATAGCGGATTTCTACACTATTAGCTAAAGTATAGATTTCTGGCCTTATATTATTATCTGACCTCGCGTATCATGATACTAGGATATTACCTTTTATTGTCATATGTTTGTTAATGTATGTTTTGAATTGTATTATTTAGGCTTTTATTATGTGTGGTCTACGCAGATTGGGAGACCACTAGTTAGAGTGCCGGGTACTTGTTTACGTGCCGGCCTCCCCTCTGTCACGTGACCGACCTAACTTGAGCTTACCACACTGTGGTATTGTCAGTAGATTCACACACCCTCTCCTGGTTAGGAGTAGGTTCACACACCTTCTGGTTAGGAGTAGGTTCACACACCCTCTCCTGGTTAGGAGTAGGTTCACACACCCTCTCCTGGTTAGGAGTAGGTTCACACACCCTCTCCTGGTTATGAGTAGGTTCACACCCTCTTCTGGTTAGGAGTAGGTTCACACACCCTCTCCTGGTTAGGAGTAGGTTCACACACCCTCTCCTGGTTAGGAGTAGGTTCACGATCTCTCTCCCAACAAGTCGATTCTCACTCTTAGTAGTCTTATGGTTTCTTCTAAGTTATCCTACTCTTAAAAAGCTGTTAGTCCGAGTAGGTTCACGCACCCTCTACTGTCAAGGAGTAGATTTTCTCTGAGTTTAAGAATTCAACCATATAGGCTTGAAGTATGATACGAGCCCATGAGTCAGATGTTACATATATTGTAAAAGAGAATTATTAGATCATATGATTGGATTATATGAATTATCGTATAATAAATACAACGAATTTTACCTTTTGGGTCATTCTCCCCTTTTCAATACCTTTATTTAAAATCTTATTACGACGGGGCAAAACAGGTCCATAGATGAAGCCCTGATCATAACAAATGGGGGCCTCTGTCCGGGATGTTTGATCCAAGGTAAAGGAGATATGATCTAAGAGTTCTCTTAAACAATATAATCATTCTTGTTATGAACTTATTTTCATAATGTCAGGATCATCTGAGGCTCAAGTGTACTTTTCCTGCAGTCGTTCTAAACCATCAGATAGGGGAGCTAGGTCTCAACTTTATATTGGACAGTCTGTACAGAGAAGTCTCTAGAATAGGAAGTTGCTAACTTGTGTTTGTCTCCCAGCAAGGATGGCTATTGATGTTTGGCTCTCACTTACCACTCACCCAGAAGATAAGCAGCCACAGGGTATAAGTAACTATGTCTCTTCCCCTTTTTGCTTTTGGTATTGGCGACACCATTATTGGGCAGAGTGAAAGGAGTGATTTTGGCGAGTTCTTGGTAAGTGCCTCCCTTTACAGTTGGAGCTCTGGTGATTGATTTATCTCCCTCTCTGTTGTTGGACATTCCTCTCAGTACCTGTAACCCAGGGTCCTGAGCATCCACACGACGGGAGTTAGCATGGTTGGTGCTGTTGTTTTCACCGTTAGTTTTGGGACCAAGAACCTTTCAGTCATTTTTGTGAGTCACTGCTGTCCTGGGACAAAGCATATCATTCAAGTTGGTACCGTGTATTGAAAGGATACAAGTTAAGGGATGACATTTTGGAACAGAACCTACTCAGGTTCCTTAATGTTTGTTGCAGTTTAATGTGGACTTCATTAATCTGGTCTGCAGCCTTGCTGTTGGCATTGTTGGTTCAGCTACTGTTCTAGCTGTTAATGCTGGTGCCTCTGCGATTTCTGCATATAGAAATCTTTGTAGTACTATTCTTATTGTCTGTCTTGCAGACATTAAAAGCTAATATGAGAAGCAAAACTCATATTTGTTCAAGCTTTTATGGAAACAGTGTGTGGTGTGAGATTATCACCTTTGGTCCTCCAGAACAAGTGTTCAGCGGAGGTGAGGAAAAAACTGTAATGGCTACTCTTGGAGAGAGAAGTCAGGGTGACACACTACAGTCACGGGTGACACCACATAGAATTCTTCAAAGGAATTTGCCTCAGGAAGTAGTAAAGGATGTCGAACTACTGTCACTTAAAGAGACATTAACAAGTGCTCTTGATTAGATTTTTAGATTTTGCCACCGAAGTGGCTAGTTTATTGTGCACCCCATATCCATCCTGTGGACGGTAGCGCAAGAGCATATGGATACACAAAAGGCCTAGGCACTAGGCCCCAAAGGGGTTAACAATTGTACATTTGGGTTTATATCTACATTTCAATTATCTGTTACAAGCAAATTTAGGAAATTTGCTTAGTACAACTGGCATCTTATTTCATGAATAAGATATCTTGACATGTCACATAGGTTATTATACTGTCTATCTCTATATTCCTCAATAAGTGGACAATTAAGCACATAGTGTTCAAGACAGTGACCATATGCCTGATCACATAATTTGCATTTAGTTTGATCATCATCTGTGTCTCCCAAACTGTCAGAAGTACTTGTAGCCAAGCCTAAGCCTGGCCACTACAACATCAGTCAGTCTGTTCACATTGCAAGTTGCTCCACAAACATGCCCATCTGTGCTCGCATTATCATGAGCACAGATAGGCATGTTCATGGAAATTAATTTGGATTTATATCTACAGTTCACTTATCTGTTACAAGCAAATTTAGGAAATTTGCTTAGTATAAGTGGTATCATACCTTCACTAATAAGATATCTTGACATGTCACATAGGTTATTATACTGTCTATCTCTATATTCCTCAATAAGTGGACAATTCAGCACATAGTGTTCAAGACAGTGACCATATGCCTGATCACATAATTTGCATTTAGTTTGATCATCATCTGTGTCTCCCAAACTGTCAGAAGTACTTGTAGCCAAGCCTAAGCCTGGCCACTACAACATCAGTCAGTCTGTTCACATTGCAAGTTGCTCCATAAACATACTTATCTACGTTCATGTTATTATAGTGGGTTATAGATTACTGGGATTTATATCAAGAAGTGTTAGCAACAGAAGCCCAGAGGTTATATTACAGCTTTATACATCATTAGTAAGGCCTCACCTAGATTAGCAGCTCAGTTCTGGTCCCCATATTACAGAATGGACATAAATTCTTTTAGAAAACATTCAGCGTAGAATGACTAAATTAATACATAACATTAGAAATCTTCCTTACGAAGAAAGATTGAAGACCCTAAAATTACATTCATTTTAAGGGCGTGGAATGAGGGAGACATGATCGAGGTATACAAGTGGAAAATGGGTATTAACAAAGGGGATATAAAAAAGGTCTTGGGGATATCTCCCCAAAAAACCCGCAATAATGGATTCAAGTTAGATAAGTTTAGATTTAGAAAGGATATGGGGAAAGTATTGGTTTGGAAATAGGGTAGTTGATGAGTGGAACAGTCTGCCTAGTAGGGTTATTGAAGTAGGACCTTGGGTAGTTTCAAATTTAGGTTGGATAAATTCATGAGTGAGGGGTTGGATTTGAGTGGGACTCCGCATGAGTGGGTAGAATTGTCAAAGCTTATTTCTTGGGTAGCATTAAAAATTGGGTTTTGAGCAAATATTCTGTTAGTGGGACGGATTGTGAAGGCCCTTTCCTAGTATGGGCCAACAGGCCTGCTGCAGTGTTCCTCCTTTCTTATGTTTTTAAACCTTGTGTTGTGACTGGTTATGAGGACGCTTAAAAGAAGCGGCTCGTCTAAACCCAAGACATGCTTTAAAAAACTACGGTTTTCTAGCCATATTGTCTCTTTGCTGCTGCATTTCTTCTGAGTATCTCGCGGAAAACCCCTTTCCCGTTGCCGGGAAAAGAAGTCTTTTTTAGGTATTCATGCCCAGCAGACGGGACATGAACGTAGAGACGCGACCGACACTTCAGGAAGAGCTGGTCTCTTCGTACTTACTTAAAAGACGTCATCATCTGTGATCCCTGAGTATAGGTTTCACTCCCAGCATTAGTGTTTTCTGCATGCTTCCTGACATACTAGTCTCATCCACAAGCTAGCCCCTAGGAGAAGTTGGTATACTTCTGACACACTAGCCTCTATAGTACAAACTAGTCCCTGAGCAGGAACCTCCCTTTCCCCTTTCCCCTGACATACTAGCCTCTATCTCAAGCTGGTCCCGGCAGAAGTTGGTCCCTTCTGACACACTAGCCTCTATAGTACAAGTTAGTCCCTGAGCAGGGTCAGCATATACTTCTGACACACTAGCCTCTATTTAAAAACTAGTCCCTGAGAAAAAGTTGGTATATTTTTGACACTAGCTCCTGTTTAATAAGCTAGTCCCTGAGCAGAAGTCTGACATGCTAGTCTGACAAACTAGCCCCAAGAAAGACGTCTGCTTTTTTTTCCACTAAACTGGTGAGTATTGGGCAGAATTTGATTGACGGTTCTGCCAAGTAAGTCTGGTGCGGATGACACTGGTGGAGCAGTGTCATGAGTATAAGTCAGCGCCCTTCTGACATACTAGCCTGAAAAACTGGGCCCTGAGCGGGGCTGCTGGTTTCTTCCCCCCAGATTGGTATATGGTATGTCTCCTGAGTAGAAAATGGCTGTATGCTGCACGTGCATAAAAAATTTCAGAATATTGAAGAAAGAAGGTAAGGGCGTATGTGTGAGAGGGGAAAAGCTGTCCCCCCCTGGTCTCATCTTCTTTAGTATTTTCACCCTCGTCCCCCTTTTTCATCGCTGTTTTGGCGCCGTGTTCTTGGTTGCCACGTCGCCACTGTTCAACAGTGTCTGGCCCACAGTTTGTGGCCCGTTTGTATAAAAAACTTCGGCAGTTGATGTAGCCGACGGTTCAAATCCCTGACTGTTTCTCTCAGACTTCAGTTTTCCCGAGATAGCGTTTTGATTGAACATGTGTTAATTATATTTTCACGATGTATTCTGTGTCAAGCTGACTCCCCTTAACCCTTTCACTGAAAGAGTTTTGATTGGACATTTTTTAATTATGTTCATGGGGTATCTACTTTGTCAAGCTGACTCTCTCGCCGACTTCAGTCTTCACTGATAGTGTTTTTACGATCAAGTGATATGTTCATTTTGTAATCTACTAGTGTCAACTTTTTAGTGTTCAGCAAACTTTTTCTGGTTAGAAAATTATTACTGAAAGAACTTCATGAGGTAGTGTCCAAAGGGGGTTTCACCGCCTCTTTCTTTTCCCGGGCTCAGAACAGTATTTGAGCTCCCCCTACTGAACCCACTCCCCTTCTTCAGTGCTCTGAGTGGAAATATGCTGGTCGGGCCCCTTTGTTGTTTTTTGTCTTGCAGGTAATAGTTTGACCTGTTCATGATAGTTGTGAAGGTCCCGCTCCTTCTCGAAGAGGTGGTGGAGGTCCAGTTTTCGCTCAGAAATTCTGGGTAGTTTTCTTCCACTTTGTATATGGTCAGGTTCTGGTGTTACAGTGCACCTCCCTCGTAGTTTGTGTGGTCTGTCAGTAAAAGTTTCCTCATGGTCGAAGTCCAACAGCTTGACTGCTCTTGTGTGGTCTTTAAGTTTGTAATTGACTTTGTTGAAGGAAGAGTTATTTCATCCGACCTGAGCGGTCAGTGGCCCCCTACACACGCCATTTTTTTTTATTTTTCTGTCTGCCTTCAACTTAAATCCATACAAGCTGACCTGCGTCCTTGATTAATTGAGAATTTAAAAGTAAGTTACCAAAGTACTTGATGGTTAGTTCCATAAGTACTTCTTATTAATTATTTATTTATCTATATACGTATTCTCATGTTTAATGTTTTTTGTATTTCAACAGTTATGAGGTTACGTGTTGGCTAGACTGATGATGTGGAGTGTTGAGGCTAGGGTGGAGTGTCATGACCACTCTTCAGTTATATACACCTTGGAAAGCCCTCCAGCTGCTAGGATAGGATTATCACCTCTTAACGGCTGCGTTCTATTATTCTCCATGCACCAAAGCAAGTTATGCCTGGCTGCTATATCGGCGATGCCTGTTCCATCACAACATTAACCTGGAGTTGTATGGGGTCACACTGTTAACTACACTGCCCTTGTACGGAGAAGAAATGAATTATCAAAATGGAGACGCAGTAGTAGTTTGTCTTTGTTTATGTTAAGTAAAGGAGTATCTCACCAACTGTAATGTGAGATAAATTTGGACATCAAGTAAGTTTCTAAAAACTTTATCATTATTGTGTTCATATTCCAGTAATTTTACTATATGTAGGAGGTTTTTGGCTTCTGATATTCTGTTTGGTGCGACCTGTGGTCGTAGGGGGAAGGTGTTACGGGTATACCCTTGACCAACATTTTATATTGTGTATTTTTACCATAATGGTATATTGGAGATATTTCCGTTATTAGCTAAAACGAAAATGTCACTTTATACTATTATTTGATTTAGCTATGTTGTAGGTAGGATGTTACATTTTACTGTGGTGTTCATGTAGTGTGAGACCACTAGTCATACTACCGGTTACCTGTTTAGGTAGTGGCCGGGAGGCTGGGTCACCATTTGGAAGATCCGGGCCGGACATACCGGCGAACCTACAAGAAGAAGGTAGTGGCCGGTCTCCCTCCCTCAGTCACGTGACTGTTTATGACGTCGTTTCATCAAACATTGACGATCGTCAGTAGGTTCACACATCCACTCCCCAACAGGGGAGTAAGGTTCACACATCCACTCCCAACGGGGAGTAGGTTCACACATCCACTCCCAACAGGGTAGGTTCACATCCACTCCCAACAGGGAGTAGGTTCACACATCCACTCCCAACAGGAGTGAGTTCACACATCCACTCCCAACAGGGTAGGTTCACACATCCACTCCCAACAGGGAGTAGGTTCACACATCCACTCCTGACCAGGAGTAGGTTCACTGACTTTCACAAGAGTAGTCATGGCTCTTTGGAGTAGGCTTGGGAAGTTATTCCACCTTTAAGAGGTTTAAGTCCCTAGTATGGTTTGAAGGTGTCTATTCATCCACGACTTACAGTGATGGCTTGTATTGGCCAGGTTTTGGTCAGTATTCTGAATTATTGTCTCAAGAAAATGTTTTGATGTTTCAATTGATATTTTATACTTCTCTGCCTTTATTGAGGCAATACCAGTTATTTTTTGGAAACGTTAATGTAAATTGTTATTTGTATAAAACTCATGTCATTGGTATGATTATTGTACAGAAACAAGTAAAGTCATATTGATGTTTTAATAAAGTTTACTGATAGAGATAACTTTAAATAATGAATAATTTTATAATTTTTTTTAATTAAAATTTTCCCAAATTTTACGCTTTAATCTCCAAAATTACCCTTTCTATAATGATTTTCAACGATGAAACAAAAGCAATATCTTGTTGCGAGGGCAAAAAAGGGCCCTAGTTGAAGCCCCATCAAAACCACTATCCCACTACCACCCTCTATAAATATCACTACACCACCCTTTTCCACTATCACAACCACTACCATCTATAAAAATCACACAACCACCCCCTACCACCATCACAACTACTACCACCCCTACCACCACACAAACCCTACCACCCTCTATAACCATCACAATAACTCCACCATCTACCCCTATCACAACCACTAAACCATTTATCATTTAAAAAAACTACCACCCCCTACCCCCATCACAACCACTACCCCCCTCTATAACTATCAAACCCCACCTTCCCTACCACCACCCCCTCTACCCTCACCACCCTCATAACCACTACCACCCTCTACCACTATCACAACCACTACCCCCTCTACCACCATCCCAAACCCCCCTCTACCATCATCACAACCACCCCACCACCATCACAACCACTACCACCATCACCACCATCAAAAACCCCTACCACCCCCTACCACCATCACAACCACATAACCCTCTCCACCATCACAACCACTACCACCCCTACCACCATCACAACCACTACCTCCCCCTACAAACCCTCACAACCACACCCCCTTCACAACCATTACAACCCTATAACCATCACAACCACTACCACCCTCATCAATGACCACTACCACCCTCACCACATCACAAAACTACCACCCTCTACCACCATCAAAAACCCCTACCAGCCTCTACCACCATCACAACCACTACCACCATCACAACCACCATCACAACTCTACCACCTCTACCACCATCAAAACCACTCCAGCCCTCTCCACCATCACAACCACTACCACCATCAAACCACTAAACCCCCTACCACCATCAGAACCACTACCCCCCCACCATATCACAACACTACCACCCCCCCCACCATCAAAACCACTACCAGCCTCTACCACCCACAACCACTACCACCATCACAACCACTATCACAACTACTACCACCCTCTACCACCAACACAACCACTACCATCCTCTATAACCATCACAAAATGCCACTCTCTAAAACCATCACAACCTACCACCCCATCACCATCACAACCATAACCTTCTACCACCATCACAACCACTACCATCTCACCATCACAACCACCCTGTACCACCATCACAACCATTACCACCCCCTACCCCCATCAAAACCCCCACCACCCCCCTACCACCATCAAACCACTACCACTCTCCACCATCACAACCACACCACCCCACCACCATCACAACCACAACCCCCCCTAACCATCACAATCACTACCATCCTCTACCCTACAAAA
>WNWK01028274.1:0-25538 GCA_009830355.1 Cherax destructor | reverse complement strand
GAGACTATTTCCCAGTAAAAGTGGGCCTTAGACACGGATGTGTGATGTCACCGTGGTTGTTCAATATATTTATAGATAGGGTTGTAAGAGAAGTGAATGCGAGGGTCTTGGCAAGAGGTGTGGGGTTAAAAGATAAAGAATCAAATGGGTCTATGAAGGATGAGGTGAATCATAGAATTGATGTGGGGAAAATGGTAAATGGAGCACTTTGGAGTCTGTGGAGACAAAGAACTTTGTCCATGGAAGTAAAGAGGGGAATGTATGAGAGTATAGTTATACAAACACTCTTATATGGGTGTGAAGCATGGGTGATGAATGTTGCAATGAGGAGAAGGCTGGAGGCAGTGGAGATGCCATGTCTGAGGTCAATGTGTGGTGTGAATATAATGCAGAGAATTCGGAGTTTGGAAATTAGGAGGAGGTGCGGGATTACCAAAACTATTATCCAAAGAGCTGAGGAGGGGTTGTTGAGGTGGTTCGGACATGTAGAGAGAATGGAACGAGACAGAATGACTTGGAGAGTGTATAAATCTGTAGTGGAGGGAAGGCGGGGTAGGGGACGGCCTAAGAAAGGTTGGAGGGAGGGGGTAAAGGAGGTTTTGTGTGCGAGGGGCTTGGACTTCCAGCAAGCATGTGTGAGCGTATTTAATAGGAATGAATGGAGACAAATGGATTTTAATACTTGACGTGCTGTTGGAGTGTGAGCAAAGTAACATTTATGAAGGGATTCTGGGAAACCGGCAGGCCGGACTTGAGTCCTGGAGACGGGAAGTACAGTGTCTGCACTCTGAAGGAGGGGTGTTAATGTTGCAGTTTTATAACTGTAGTGTAAAGCACCCCTCTGGCAAGACAGTGATGGAGTGAATGATGATGAAAGTTTTTTTTTCTTTTTCTACAAGTACATGTACAAGGTATACAGGCCTAGCTGACATCAATGACATGTTAATGTATATAAAGCTGCATTCTATACAGAGCATTTCGGGCAAATTAGGTCAGTTTTGTCCCAGGATGCGACCCACACCAGTCGACTAACACACAGGTACCCATTTTACTGATGGGTGAACATAGACAACCGTTGTAAGGAAACACGCCAAATGTTTCCTCACTTGCCGGGAATCGAACCCGGAACCTCAGTGTGTAAAGGGAGAGTGTGTTTCTTAAATAATTCTGAAAAAAAACATGTGATAGCTGGAATTATAAAAAAAATATAAAAAATACCCTCAATATACATTTTATAGTACCCAGGGCGACATAATACTTATTCATCCAGCACCTAGCAGTAAATAATTAACTGGTTGCTTGTAAGTTTATTCAGGTATACACAAATACAGTTACATAGATTATTATACATAGCAGCATATGTGTGGATAACCTAGGATAACCCAAAAAAAGTCAGATAGAGTGAGTCGTGACAGGGACGACTCGGCGAAACATCTGGAGGTCGTAACAGCATACACCATACTGCAGTGAGTGGGCTAGCAGTCAAAGTGACATCATCTTTGTGCAGGCTGCTCACTGAAGCTGTGACACGAGGCTGACAGTCGCCTGCTGACAGGCTTAACTGTGGCTTGACGAGTGTCATTTTCTCGACAGTTGAAGTTACAGCAGAGGATGGTCTAAGCATCCCCAGACTGGTCGTCTACATATAACTGCACTGACAGTCAAGGAGGTGAAGTGGAACGGGTCTAGATGGGAGAATCGTCGAGGGTACGATTCAGCAGGGCATCACGAGCAGCAAACTTAAAGAGCGTTCTGTACAAGGGGCTCGGACGCTCATAACTGAACTGACTGCTGTCAGCTGTCAAGGGCACGGGCGCGGGGTCACATTGGGTGACAAGTAACACGAGGAAGTAACGCAGGACACACGAAAACTGCACACACATACTGCACATGCGGTACAACATGGCTTGAACTAGCAAATGACGCTTTTCTGTGTAAAAATCAAAACTAAGCAATTCACGAACATGTGAGAACACTGAAAGAAATCAATTCACAAACATATCTTCTCTCAAACTTCTCAAAAATAATGCAACAATTTGCTCACTGTGAAACTATAACACACGTGACATCATCTGGTGATGTCAGGCATGACGTGAGGTGATGTCCTGGGGATGACATCACGAGGTGACATCAGCAAGGTGACGTCCTGGAGTGACGTCGTGATGGATGTCATGGGGTGACATCGCGAGTGACGTGACAGACGTCCAGGGTGACGTTAGTGGAGTCGGGCAGCATCGTGAGTGACGTCAGTGGAGTCAGGCAGCATGGGTTGATACGAGCGGCACACCACAGCGTGGCTTGGGAGGTCTGGCTTGGTAACCCACATGGCTTCATGATCACGTGGCTTCGAGTGACCTCGGGCACTCGGATACACAGCTCTGGCAAGATTTCACAAAGAAATTCACAGGAATACACAGCAGAGAGGGAGTGAGACGGTGAATGGTGGTGTACACTAGGGCGAGCGTGGGTGAGTAGGCGAGGAACCCGGCCGTTCCCTACTCTCACCTCACAACACACGAGGGGGACACCCACACTAGACACTGAAATCATCCCAAACTCACCTCTGACTTGCTGAAATAGCCATGCTGAGCTGAACAACAACAGAAGAACATGCTGGTAAGGCTGAGCACATGACTGAGAACAGCGTGGGACGCTGTGGCATGGAGTCAGAACGCCACTATATTTCTCGAAGAAATTCGACAAATTTCGGCCTGGATCCTGATTGCACCTGTGTCTGGATGCTGAGATTTGCAGACACGACATCAGGATAACTTGTTGAGAGACGGATGCTCGGCTGGCAGACAGCATAGGCTGCCTATGCAGACAGTACAGACTCTCTACAGACATGATAACGACATACAAAATACTGCGTAGAATAGACAAGGTGGATAGAGACAGGATTTTCCAGAGAGGGGACACAGAAACAAGAGGACACAAATGGAAGTTGAAGACTCAGATGAGTCAAAGGGATGTTAGGAAGAATTTCTTCAGCCATAGATTAGTCAGGAAGTGGAACCATACATAGCTTTAAGACGAGGTATGATAAAGCTCATGGAGCAGGGAGAGAGAAGACCCAGTAGCGATCAGTGAAGAGGTGGGGCAGGAGCTGAGTCTCAACCCCTGCAACCACAATTAGGTGAGTACACACACAAGCGCGCGCACACACACGAGCTCATTCACACAGAACCACACACAAGTACTCCCACACACACGAGTGTGCACATACACAAGCACACAGGAGGACCTATGTATCGACTCTTGGAACACAAATAGGACAGTAGACACACACGAGCATATACACACACACACACGCTTCACGCACGGAGGGCCCGGGTTCAATTCCCGGCAGGGCCGAAACATTTCGAAGTGTTTCCTTACACACACACACATATATATACAACAGGCCTAGTGTCTAATCGACATGTGCCTAGGACAAAATGGTAACTAACACACTACGAACCACAATGGAAATACAAGGACCCCAATAATATATTTCTACAAGTTAATGTACAAGGTATATAGGCCTAGCTGACATCAATGACATACTACTATATATAGAAAGCCCCTTGTTATGCAGAGTATATCGGGAAAAATAGGTTAAATTTGTCTCAGGATGCGACCCACACCAGTTGACTAACACCCAGGTAACCATTTTAACTGATGGGTGAACATGGACAACAGGTGTAAGGAAACACACCCACTGTTCTCACCCTCATCGGGAATCGAACCCGGACCCTTACCATGTGAAGCGAGAGCATTTGCCACTAGGCCACCACGGGCCTCATCGTCTGACTTTCTTGTGTTATCCTAGGTAATCTACACATATGCTGCTATGTATGATACTTTATGTAACTGTATTTATGTGTATCTATACCTGAACAAACTTTGTTACTTAGCCTGGCTGGTCAGGTACTGAATTTAGATGCCTCTCCAGCGCCTTCCTCATGACAGCCAGGGAATCCCCTTTATTTACACTGGGAGGCAGTTGAATAGTCGTGGACCCCTGATACTTACTGTGTTGTCTCTTATCGTGCTCCTGGCGCCCCTGCTTTTCATTGGGGGAATGTTGCACCGCCTGCCGAGTCTTCTGCT
Source organism: Cherax destructor (assembly GCA_009830355.1). NCBI lineage: Eukaryota > Metazoa > Arthropoda > Malacostraca > Decapoda > Parastacidae > Cherax > Cherax destructor. Next base: position 21,446 of record WNWK01028274.1, on the reverse strand, counting down.
TTCGTAGGTAGTGATTTACGTCTGTGCAACATATCACAGTCCAATCACAATTATGTAGTTTATTTACCAGTATTTCTTTACTGTGGTTTCTAGTTGACCTCATCTTGATTGTACTGTTTAGGCCTCTCCGTTCCCTAATGATTTTCCTGGTGCAATAAATGATGTAATAATCACTAAGATCTGATAATAATATCTTTATTTACTACTAGTACATGTACAATTTATACAGGTCTAGCTGACATCAGACATACTACTATGTACATATATAGAAAGCCCCTTGTTATGCTGAGCATTTCGGAAAAATTAGGTCAGTTGATGTGACCCACACTAGTCGATTAACACCCAGGTACCCATTTTACACTGATGGGTTAAGTTTGAAAATTGTATAATTAACATTGATCTTCAGCAGTCTCATACATTACTCAAATTTTATTTTATTGTATTTTCTTAATAAATTATTATTATAACGCAAGAATTGCGTGCTAAAAATTTAGATTAAGAATTAGTATTAGTCAGCCAAAGATTCATATTTTTTTACATACAAAGAAAATGGGTACTTACTTTATAAGAATTATTAAGATATTATAGAATAATTTTTTAAATGTTGCATCAAATAGAAAATTGTTCAGATAATTTGCGAGTAACTTATATTTACTTAAAGATGTAAAAAAATGTAATATATTTTATTTATTTATAAAATTCGTATATGTAATTTAGTTTTCCGTTGCTTATGATCTTTTATTGTTATAGAAAAAATTGTATGTTTGTATATACGTATAGGTACAGGTACACAAATAATAGTACGTATACATACAGTTAGTACATCTGCAGCTCACAAGCCTGCTATTCCCTCGAACCTCCCTGGGGCTGGGAAAATGGCACACCAGAGGCCTAGCTTCTCCCTACGAGTCCCGTGAGGGCGGTGAATGGGGCTAGGCGTGGGGACAGTTGGCCCCAAAGATGAGGAGGTACCTGTACTTCATCCCATGGAAGACATGGGTCTCAAGAACCTCCCATGACAGGGAGCCAAGGCCGGGTCACCATCTGGAAAAGACCCGGACCGGGAGAGTACCGGCGAATCAACAAAAACAATAGACTTTAGAAACCATTACCACCAGCCCTCCTAGAGCGGGTATTACAATACTCACTAGTTGAATATCAAATTTAGCCTGTTACTAGTGTTATAATCTGGGAGAGTTGGGATATTACAGATAAGCATTAAAATTTATAATCTTTACTATAGTATATTTTAGTATAAAAACAAAGATTCTTTGGTACAGACCGGGCCGCAGGGGCGTTGACCCCTGGAACTCCCTCCAGGTAAACTCCAGGTAAACACACAACCCGCACATATAAAAAAGAGAGGAGCTTACGACGACGTTTCGGTCCGACTTGGACCATTTACAAAGTCACACTAACACAAAGGACAGGTAGAAGGGGTATTTATAGGCAGGCAGACATTGGAGGGCACAAGAAAGTGGTGGAGGGGTAATAATGGAGGTAGTAGTGGTAGTGGTAGTAGTAGTAGTAGTGGAGTCAGTCATATTCTAGGAAAGGAGTACTGCAATGAAGCTGGCGGCCCACATAGGGTAAGGACAAGAACACAGAGGGGGAAAAATGAAAATAAAATAAAATAAAGAAGGACAAATACAAGGCAAAAGGAAAGAAAGAAAACCCGGAGGAGAAAGGAGAAAGAGGAGAATGGGGAAGAGACAGAAGGGGAAGGAATCAGGTTAAGTCACGGGTGTTCTGAAGTTTGGAGCATTTAACAATGTAATGGGAGAGGAAAGCATCTACAGAGACAAAGCCAGGGCTAAGATTCATACAGGAAAAGTTGTGTATAAGGGAGGAATCAACCATGGGCTCTCCTCTATCTCCTGTTCTTGCTAATCTTTACATGGAATACTTTGAGACTGTTCTTCTTCCCACTATTGATGTACGTCCTTCACTCTGGCTCCGCTATGTAGATGACATCTTCCAACCATTTCTTGATGCTCTTAATAATTTTGCCCCTTCCATTAAGTTTAAAGCTGATTGGGAATCTAATTCTTTGCTTCCTTTCCTTGATGTTCATGTCCACCGCTCAGTTACAGGTTTTGCCTTTTCCGTGTACCGCAAGCCTATGCACAGTGGCATGTACATTGACTATTTTCTTATCATGCCTCCTCTGTCAAGAAAAGTGTTCTTATCTCCCTCTTTCTCCGTGCTCTCTGCATTTGTTATCCTCAGTTCCTTGAAGCAGAAATTTCCACTCTTCATAATTCATTTTCCCGCCTTGGCTACCCTTCCCATTTCATAGACTGCTTTCTCTCGTGGCAAACGGACTTTCTTCTCTCCTAAACCCTCTACTCCTGGGAACTCTCCTGTCCTCTGCCTTCCCTACATCTCTGGTCTCTCTAATCTCAACAACTCTCTCCATTCCTTAGACATCAAACTTACCTTTCACCAGACTAACACTCTTCGCACTAATCTAGTTCATACCTCCCCTCCCTTTATAGATTCTCCTGGTGTCTACTCTATTTCTTGCTCCTCCTGTCCTCTTCAGTACTTTGGAGAAACTGGCCGATCTCTTTCTGACAGACTTAGGGAGCACAAAAATAGTGTTAGGCTTGCCGACACTAATAATGCTCTTTTCTGTCATGTCAGAGATCACAGTCATCCTATTGATTGGTCTTCTGCTAAAACTGTAACATTATTCAGAGTGCAGGCACTGTATTTCCCACCTCTAGAACTCAAGTCCTGAAGTTTGACTATTATTATATTTATGAAGAGGTGCTAAGAATGTAACTTTCACAGTCGCCGTCTGGTTGAATCCTCCCTTATACACAACTTTCCCTGTATGAATCTTAGCCCTGGCTTTGTCTCTGTAGATGCTTTCCTCTCCCATTACATTGTTAAATGCTCCAAACTTCAGAACACCCGTAAATTAACCTGATTCCTTCCCCTTCTATCTCTTCCCCCTTCTCCTCTTTCTCCTCTGGGTTTTCTTTCTTTCCTTTTGCCTTGTATTTATCCTTCTTTATTTTATTTTATTTTCATTTTTCCTCTCTGTGTTCTTGTTCTTACCCTATGCGGGCCGCCAGCTTCATTGCAGTGCTCCTTTCCTAGAATATGACTGACTCCACTACTACTACTACCACTACTACCTCCATTATTACCCCTCCATCACTTTCTTGTGCCTTCCCCTGTCTGCCTGCCTATAAATACCCCTTCTACCTTCTACAGAGGTTTTTCCTGGACATTTACTACCTGGATTAACACACATCCAACACCCACAGACGAAGCATCAACCTCAATTATTAATAGATGCTCTCCTGTAAAATTAGTCAACAAAGCTGAACACTCTAATTGTTTTTTAATCCTTTGAACAGCTTCGTCTTCCACTGAAGACCACTCAAATGTAGCCCCCTTTTTTAACAAATCATACAGTGGTGCCAAAATTAAAGAAAAGTTCTTAATAAATTTACAATAATAAGTCACCATCCCCACAAAGGACTGAACTTCTCCTACGGACGTAGGTGATGGTAAATTCACAAGAGCCTCCACCTTCTGAGAAGAAGGTTTAATACCTTCCCCTGAAATTTCATACCCCAGATATTCAATAGATCTGGCTTTCAACACTGACTTATCCTTATTCAGTACTACATTATGCTCTTGTAAAATACTCAACACCTGCCTGAGTCTGACATCATGCTCAACTTCTGTGGCACCACATATGATATCACCTAAATAGGATGCAACACCATCCAGGTTAACAAACAATTGGGAAATAAATGTTGGAAAATTCCAGGAGATGAGGAAATTCCAAATGGTAATCTCTTATATTTAAAAAGTCCCCTGTGGGTATTAATTACTAAAAGATGTTGGCTCCTTTCATCTACAGGTATCTGTAAATAAGCATCCTTTAAATCTAATTTTGTAAATATTTTACCTTTACCCACTACAGACAATAATTCCTCAATCCTGGGTAAAGGATATCTTTCACAATGAATTTGTTGATTTACATATTTAAAATCCCCACATATTCTCATAGACTTAGAGTTAGCCTTTAATACTGGTACAATAGGCACAGACCATTCACTATGCGAAATAGGCTCAATAATGCCTTTCTGCACTAATTTTTCTAATTCTTTCTCAATCATCTCTTTGTGAAAAAATGGTACTGGCCTTGCTTTCACAAACTTAGGAACAGCATCAATTTTCACATGAATTTTGGCCACGATGCTGGAGATAGGTTTACTAGAATCTACCCTAAAATTATCTAACATTTCTTCAGCACTGTCTAGTTTGTTAATTTTGGTAGATTCATCCAATCCAGCAAGGTAAATCCCTACCTTTTTCATGAGGTCTTTCCCACACAAGTTACTATTATTGGATTTCACTACATAAAACACTTGTGACACCTCTAATTTATTATATCTTACCGGCAAAACCACCTGTCCCAGAAGGTTTATTTTCCAATTATCATATGCAGTTACCCTCCTAGAACATGGTTCAATGTGCCCCTTTACTGCCTCTACCCAGTCTTTGGATAAAGTCGAGATGGACGCCCCACTGTCAATCTCAAAAGGTACCTTCTTATTGTTAATGATAAACCCATATTTCTCTGCCTTCATGGAAAACACACTATCCTCTAAGGCATAAGCTCATCACTTTCTCATCCTCGGAACTATCACCGCCATCCAGCACCTTAACTGACTTTGTTCTAGGATATCTAGGTGACTGCTGTGTCCTTGCTGTCCTGTTTTTGTCAATACTTGAATTTGCTACAGCCTTAGAAGACACTTTTGAAGATTTCTCTCTACACACTCTTCTCAAGTGGCCTTTCTTATGACACTTATTACAGAAAAAGTCTTTAAACCTACAAGTACTACTATTGTGCTGGAACCCACAATGTTTACATTTCACAGAATAATCACTTGTACCGCAGGAGGAGAGTTCTGATCTGTAACAAATGCCTGTTCCAAGTTCAAAAGTTTGTCAAATAGTTTTGCAGACTGCACACTTTGCAAATCCAAATTTTCTGCAACTAGGTGAGGAAAATACACTTCATCCACCACCGCCATAAACAACTGGTCCCTCACTCTGGGGTCAAATTGTCCCCCAAAGGTACAGTTCACAGCCAACGCTTTTAAATCTGTATATAATTCATGCAAGGACTCACCCTGGCGTTTCTTCCTCTGCTGAAAAGCCAACAAATTGCAGTGGTAGGCTGGTTTCTTTGCATAATAACTTTTCAGTGCCACGACCAAGTCGTCGTAACGCTTCGTGTGTGGTAAATCTGGTGCACACACATTACCTAAAACACTAAGTTTCTGATCCCAGGGACACTAGCAAGAAATTCCTCTTGTTATCTTGCTCTTTAATTCCTAAGTGAGCGAAATTGGCTTCCAACAAGCTTAGCCAAAGCTCCAAAGAAATCTTACGTGGGTCGAAAGGTTCCAACCTTCCTTGTGATGCCGCCATGCCGTCACTTGTTGCTGCTGTAGATTTTTAATAATCCCCGCTCTGCTGCAACGTCCTCGGCTGCCAATATCTCTACTACTTCAGGCCACATTGGCCCACTATCCTTGGCTCTGATGATCCCATCCTCGTCGCCGCTGTAGTGGTTGTAGGTTAATCAAAGATAGAGTAACAATAACAATGTACTCTCTATGGCCGCTCCATAACAACAACAACAATAACAAAACAATTATAAATGACTGAACCAAACAAACATAGTATTTAATCCTCCTACTGCTCCCAACCCCTTACAGGGCCCCTGCTCAGACAAGATGAATCTTACACAGATGACAACAAACAAATGAGTGAAATACTGAAATATCAATACGACTCTGTGTTTAGCGAGCCACTAATCAGTCTAAAGAGAGACAATCTAAATATTTTTCCCATGAATGAGCCTCAAAACTCTGTCAATGTATGCCAAATTTCTGACATAACCCTAACTCCATTAGACTTTGAGAAAGCCATTAACAACATGCCCATGCACTCAGCCCCAGGCCCAGACTCATGGAACTCTCTGTTCACTAAGAACTGCAAGAAACCCCTCTCGCAGGCTCTAAGTATGCTATGGAGAAGGAGCATAGACACAGATGAGACTGTGCCACAGTCACTAAAAACAACGGATATAGCCCCACTTCATAAATGTGACAGCAAAGCAATAGCTAAGAACTATAGACCAATAGCTCTAACGTCCAACATCATAAAAATCTTTGAAAGAGTTCTAAGAAGCAGGGTTGCAAACCACAAGGATTCCAAAGAGTTGCACAATCCAGGAAAATATGGGTTCAGAGCAGTTCGCTCCTGTCTCTCGCAACTGCTAGATCACTATGATATGGTCTTGGATGCACTGGAAAACAAACAGATGTAGTATACACAGATTTTGCAAAAGTCTTTGACACGTGCGATCATGGTGTAATAGCACACAAAATACGTGCTAAAGGGATAACGTGCAAAGTGGGAAGGTGGATCTTGAACTTTATAAATAATCGAACACAGAGAGTAATGGTAAACAAAATTAAATCGCAAGTTGCCATAGAGAAGAGCTCTGTTCCACAAGGCACAGAACTCACCCCCTATCCTGTTCCTCATCATCATATCAGACATAGACAGAGATGTAAACCGTATCATCCTTTGTAGACGATACTAGGATCTGCCGTGTCCTCATCCATTGAGGACACGACAAATCTCCAAGATGTAAATCAAGTTTTCGAATAGGCAAATGGAGAACAATGATGATGTTCAATGGAGACAAAAATCCAACTACTCCGTTATGGAAACTGAATGAAATAATAGCTAGGACTGAGTATACTACGAACTCTAATCATACAATAGAGAGAAAAAGTAATGTGAAGGACCTGGGAGTGGTAATGTCTGAGGATATCACCTTCAAGGATCATAACAGTGCCACTATCACATCTGCGAGGAAAATGATAGGATGGATAATGAGAACATTCAAGACAAGAGATGTCAAGCCATTGATGATCCTTTTTAAATCACTTGTTCTCTGTAGGCTAGAATACTGCTGTACACTAACAGCTCCATTCATTGTACGTGAAATAGCAGATCTAGAGAATGTACAGAGAACCTTCACTGCACACATCATTCCATCAAACACCTTAACTACTGGGAATGCTTGGAAGTACTTGACTTGTACTCACTGGAGCGTAGGCGAGACACATCATAATCTACACCTGGAAATTCTTAGAGAGATTGGTCCCTAATCTGCACACAGAAATCCCTCACTATGAAATCAAAAGACTTGGAAGGCGATGCAACATTCGCCCAATGAAAATTAGGGGCACCATTAGTACACAAAGAGAAAACACAATAAATGTCCGGGGCCCAAGATTGTTCAACAGCCTCCCACCGGGCATAAGGGAAATTACCAATAGACCCCTGGCTGCATTCAAGAGGGAGCTGGACAGTTACTTAAAGTCAGTGCCGTATCAGCCTGCCTGTGGTTCGTAAACTGGACTAAGTGCGGCCAGCAGCAACAGCCTAGTTGATCAGGCCCTGAAGCACCGGGAGGCCTGGTCGTGGCCGCGGGGGTTCTATTCTATTCTAGGTGATTTGCCGGTATGGATCCCGGCCTGGGTCTCTTCCAATTTGGCGACCCGGCAGTGGCTCCCCGGGTAGGGAAGTGTCGTTTAGTTTCTTTTCTCTTACTTGTGTGGCAGTCCTTCGGTGGGAAGAGGGGTTCCTCTCCGGTTCTATGGACAAATGATGTCCCAAAAGTTAGTTTGCTCTAATGTTGGTTGGCGTGGGGTGCAACAGAGGCCGTCAGCAGGCCCTCACAGCGACTTCAGCGGGGAAGGGGGTGACGTGTAATGACTGGGAGTAGGGTTTCCAAGTCTCTGATGGCTAGGTACACTAGATGTGCCGTCTCATCTTCCCGGGCCTGTCTCACTGGGGTCATCGGGAAGTGTCTGCATAGAAGGGGCATCGTAGCTGGGTATTCTAACAGGTAGTGCACAAACATTTTCGGAACCATCCGGTCTCAGTGGGTACAGAGCTCCTCTCTTGTCCATGTTAATCCTGGACCTGGGTCCAAGAGAACATGTAGGCCAGGATGAATTACAACAATTGGATATTCTGAATATTGAAGGCAGAGTAAAACAACTTAAGTTAAATCAAGTTTATAAAATTGCTCACAAACAGTGTCCAGAATATCTTGCTGCTAGTTTTGTGAAGGCTGGGAACCGAAGCAACCATTACCATAGTACTACAAGGAGAAAGCATTACTTTGTAGTGCCCACAGTCAGTGGCCAGGCTTCAAACACCTTTCATTGTACAGCAATAAAGGAATGGAACAGATTGTCTTCACATGTCGTCCAGTCCCTGGACCCATTATGTACCTCTGTAATCTTTTGACTACAGCCCACAGGATGGGTATGGGGTGCATAATAAAGATATCAAACTAACATGTCAAAGCCAGTCATAGCATGAGCCGGTTCAAGAAGAGAACCAAAAGGTGTCTAATGAATGTAGCCACAGAAAGGGAGGAGAATGATTTATATTTTTTTTTAGCTAACACACATGTAATTGTAAATAACTCTTTTCACCTTATTTCTAGTATATATTCTATATAGTATAATAACATATATCTCCTACAGTGTATAATATTAAGGTATTAAAAGGACCCCAATGGAAATAAGTAACTCTATCTGACTTTTTTTGGTTATCCTAAGTTCTCCACACATATGCTGCTATGTATGATAATCTATGTAACTGTATTTGTGTATACCTGAATAAACTTACTAGCAACCAGGTAATTATTTACTGCTAGGTGCTGGATGAATAAGTATTATGTCACTCTGGGTACTATAAAATGTATATTGAGGGTATTTTTTATATTTTTATAATTCCAGCTATCACATGGGTTTTTTTCAGAATTATTTAAGAAACACGCTCTCCCTTCACACACTGAGGTTCCGGGTTCGATTCCCGGCAAGGGTGAAAATATTGGGCGTGTTTCCTTACAACGGTTGTCTATGTTCACCCATCAGTAAAATGGGTACCTGGGTGTTAGTCGACTGGTGTGGGTCGCATCCTGGGACAAAACTGACCTAATTTATTTTCTTATGCCAAATCAAAGTCGAGAACAACATCCAGTATTGGGTCCCAACTTAAACGGGATGGGTCCTACACAGATGACAGCAAGGAAATGAGTGAGCTACTAAAGTCCCAGTATGACTCAGTTTTTAGCAAGCTGCTAACTGGACTGAAAGTCGAAGACCTAAATGAATATTTTATGAGAGTGCCACAGCCACAGAACTTGATAGACGCAAGCCTATCTGACATTACCCTGACGATAAATGACTTCGAAAAGGCGATAAATTATATATATGCCCATGCACTCCGCTCCAGGCCCAGACTCATGGAAGTCCGTGTTCATCACGTTCTTTTAACATCCTATGGAGATTGAGCATGGACACTGGGGTCGTCCCGCAGTTACTAAAAACAACAGACATAGCCCCACTCCACAAAGAGGGCAGTAAAGCAATAGCAAAGAACTACAGCCCAATAGCGCTAACGTCCCATATCATAAAAATCTAAGAAGAAAGGCCGCCACTCATCTAGATACCCATCAATTACACAACCCAGGGCAGCATGGGTTTAGAGCAGGTCGCTCCTGTCTGTCCCAACTACTGGACCACTACGACAAGGTCCTGGATGTTCTAGAAGACAAACAGAATGCAGATGTTATATACACAGACTTTGCAAAAGCCTTTGACAAGTGTGACCATGGTGTAATAGCACACAAAATGCGTGATAAAGGAATAACAGGAAAAGTTTGTAGATGGATCTATAATTCCTAACAAGTAGAACACAAAGAGTAGTAGTCAACAGAGTAAAGTCTGAGGTGGCTACGGTGAAAAGCTGTTCCACAAGGCAAATCCTCGGTCAAATCCTGTTCCTCATCCTCATATCGGACATAGACAAGGATATAAACCACAGTGCCGTGTCTTCCTTTGCAGATGACACCCGAATCTGTATGACAGTGTCCACTAATGAAGACACTGCAAGACTCCAAGCAGACATCAACCAAATCTTTAAAATGGGCTGCAGAAAACAATATGAAGTTCAATGATGAGAAATTTCAATTACTCCGATATGGAAAAAGTGAGGAAATTAAAATCTCATCGGAGTATAAAACAAATTCTAACCACACAATAGAGCGAAAAACTAATGTCAAAGACCTGTGAGTGATCATGTCAGAGGATCTCACCTTCAAGGACCATAACCCCAAAGTAAATAAGACAGACAGTCCTCGATGACGCACTGACTTTCTTGGGTTATCCGGGGTGGCTAACCCTCCGGGGTTAAAAATCCGAAGAAAATCTTATCTTATCTGCTAGAAAAATGACAGGATGGGTAATGAGAACTTTCAAAACCAGGGATGCCAAGCCCGTGTTGACACTTTTCAGGTCGCTTGTTCTATCTAGGCTGGAATATTGCTGCACACTAACTGCACCTTTCAAGGCAGGTGAAATTGCTGACCTAGAAAATGTGCAGAGAAATTTCACGGCCCGCATAACTGCGAAAAACCACCTCAATTACTGGGAACGCTTGAAGTTCCTAAACCTGTACTCCCTAGAACGCAAGTGAGGGAGAGATACATTATTATATACACTTGGAAAATTCTAGAGGGATTAGTACCAAATTTGCACACGATAGTCACTCCCTACGAAAGCAAAAGACTCGGCAGACGATGTATCATCCCCCCAATGAAGAGCAGGGGTGCCACTAGCACGTTGAGAGACAACACAATAAGTGTCAGGGGCCCAAGACTGTTCAACTGCCTCCCAGCATACATAAGATGGATTACCAATAAACCCCTAGCTATCTTCAAGCAGGCACTGGACAGGCACCTAAAGTCGGTACCTGACCAGCCAGGCTGTGGTTCGTACGTTGGACTGCGAGCGGCCAGCAGTAACAGCCTGGTTGATCAAGCCCTGATCCAACATGAAGCCTGGTCACAGACCAGGCCGCAGGGGCGTTGACCCCTGGAACTCTCTCCAGGTATAGAAAGCGGCTTTCTATACATTAATATGTCATTGATGTCAGCTAGGCCTGTATACCTTGTACATGTACTTGTAGAAATAAAGATTATTGCTATTGTTATTATTATTATTATTATTGTTAATTGTGAGGTGTGGCAGCCACTCTAGTATAGAGGAGTGTACGGCGAGGATTATAATTTTACGTTCTCTCTGACCTGCTACCATTAGAGAAACTGATTATTACTTGGGTAACTGCAGAAGAAGTATAGAACAACATTCCTCTTATATGCTTTTACGTACATATAAAAAGCGACAATCGATCTAAAAAAAAATAAAAAGCAAATATTTACTCCCAAGTAACATGCTTAACCCCATTTTCCCCGTTTATCTGGAAAGTAAGTTATTGACCTAAAAACTGTTAGTTCGTTGTAAATAATCAATGGAATTAGAAGAAAACGGCATACATGTTAGTGGCTTTCTCTTGTGCTTAACAAAATTTTATTACACATAAACTACATTTTCTGTACCACAAAAAGAAATACAATTTGTTTTTCGTTTGTAAGCATTCAACAATGATTGCTTTACAATTATATGTTAACCCATTTCGAATAGCATCGATTTTTTTTAATTTGTGAGCGGCGGTATACATATCTGGAGTACAGCTGGAGAGGGTTTCAGGGGTCAACGCCCTTGTGGCCTGGTCCATGACCAGGACTCGTGGTGTATCAGGGCCTGATCAACCAGGCTGTTACTGCTGGCCGCACGTACGAGTTAGTTTAGTATAATATCTTTATTTTGCACCCCATACCCATCCTGTGCTCGGTAGTCAAAGGATTGCAGAAGTACGTAATGGGTCCAAGGACTGGACCACAAAGTTTTGACTGCTGAACGAAGTACAAAGGTAATGGTTACAATCATAAACCAATTATAAAGTAATGAGCAATTCACACGTCTACACCTCGTCACAAGACATAGATACGATACAGACAGTGTGCGGACACAGCAGCTCTGAATCGCCATTCAGTCTCCCTACGATCCCCGTTGGGGAGGGAAACCTATACCTTCGCCATCGTACTTGGCTTGGTCACTGTCTTGCTTCACGGTGATTTATGCAAATCGTACCAAGATAAAACCCACCAGTGGTACTGTGAATGATTCATCGAAACTTGTTCTTGCAGCCGCCGTTCGGGGTGGACTGCAGGTGAAGTTCAACACCATATCTTTACATCGTGTGTAACGATGATGAGGAAGCTCAGAAGTTACTCACTACAACAGCCACCACCACTCTGCTCGAGGATTTACTGTCATGTCATCTTCAGCTCTCAGGGCAAGGAGGACAGTCTTCCTCAAGAAACTTGATAAGCTTTTCACTTCTCAACCACTCGATGAACTCAAGGCATCAATTGAGGATCAAAACTCGTGGGCCACAGTGGAGAGCATCACAAAAATACCTACAGCTTCGTCCATACTCAAACTCACGTTCACCGATGTGAATATGGCTGTCTCTGCTTTGGCTGATGGTCTTGCTGTCTATTACTACTTCATCAGCCGCACCTACATCGAAGCTGAGAGATACCACTACATTCAACAGACTCCAGGACAAGACTGTTAAGTTCATCTGTACTACCGCACCGGCCACCACCATCGAAACAATCCTCCACGCCCTCGCTGACCCTGATATGACCGCCAACCAACCAATTAGACTGCATTACATCACAAGAACAAAGTTCAACTCCGTTCAAAACGGAATAATACTTCCGTAAACTCTCTGCCAACACATTACTGTGCAATTTGTCCCTTTGGCTGCCTTCTCGACCTTTCTTGACTGCTGACGCCGCCCTTGTCGCCCCTTCCTTGGGGTCCCACAGGGGTCAGTCCTAGGACCAGTGCTATTCTTGGTATATGTGAATGACAAGACGGAAGGGATAGACTCAGAAGTGTCCCTGTTCGTAGATGATGTGAAGTTAATGAGGATAATTAAATCAGATGACGATCAGGCAGGACTTCAAAGAGAGCTGGACAGGCTGGACACCTGGTCCAGCAACTGGCTTCTCGAATTTAACCCCACCAAATGCAAAGTCATGAAGATCGGGGAAGGGCAAAGTAGACCGCAGACAGAGTATAAGCTAGGTGACCAACACCTTTTGTATTCTATTACCATTCTACCTCATAGTCTTAATGTATATTTAATAACTATAAAATCTCTTTGTTGTTGTTGATTCGCTGGGACTCTCCCGGCCCGGGCCTTGGCTCCCTTTCTCGGAAGTATCTCAGACTAATGTCTGCCATGGGAGGAGGCACGTGGGACCTCCTCATCTGTGGGACCAACGGTCCCCAGGCCTAGCCACATTCCCCGCCCTCACGGGGCTCGTAGGGAGAAGCTAGGCCCATCTTTGGTCTGCCATCTTCCCTGCCCCTGGGGAGCTAATGGGAATAGCAGTCTTGTGAGCCGCAGGTGAAAACAAGCTCTGGCTCAGGCACCTACCCTGCCCTAGAAGGGCTAGGCATGGTGCCGATCAAAATCTCTTTATTATTATTATTACCATATACATTTTTACACCTTACAACATTATTGTTCCCCAATTCTATCTTAACATTTTATTGTCCTCCCTCATTTTATACATTATTGCCCTACCTTATCTTATACTTTTATTTTTACCAAATATTCAAGCTTTATTGCCCAATTTTATTTTAAAATTATTATTGCCCTTTTTTATACTTCATTGCTCAATCTTATTTTATACTTTTATTTATATTAACCTACCATTGCCAAATATTCAAGCTTTAACATTCAGCTACAACTCCACCTCATAGTCTAATTTTTTTATATTAACAAATCTTTCTTAATTATTTCAAATACTTTATTATATATTTGTAATTTACCACATCATTGCCCTCTCTTAATCAACAATACTTTTCAAAATCCTGTGGCAAATATTCCATTTTACTTTTTAATATCTATTGTATACCATCTTACTATCAAATCACTTACACCCAATTCTTTGCCCTTCTTTTATTTTTTTTATTATACTTTTATATAAACCTGTATTATACCTTTATATATATTGCAACTATTCCTTAGTGCAATTACAAGTGACAGTCTGGTGCTACTTTATTTTACAATTGTATCTTAGTTAATATCTTGTTTTACTTAATTTCATTCTAGCTTAATACATAACCAATACCAAACATTATTTTATAATTGTATCATAGGTAATATCTAGTTTTACTTTGTTTCATTCTAGCTAAACCCTCTAGGGGTCCCAAGACCCTCTCCGAAACTCGTTCTCAGGGTCCCAGAATTTAAAAAAAAAAAAAATCTTATGAAATGATATTTTTTTTTTCTAAATCTAATAGGCTAAAAAATACATTTTTGCGATCAATACTTACCGAGATATAGAGGATTGAAGCTGACCAAAATTGAACCGCTTACGATAGATACAGATACGATACGACACGGATTCTGCTTCTGACTCTTGCCAAGGCAAATCATAGCAGCTCTGACAATTCCAGTATCCCTATGATCCCCGTTGGGGAGGGGAACCTTTACCTGAACCACGATGGCAATCAAGTGAAATCAAGGCTAAGGACTCTTCAACCACTGATGCTTCCAAGCTTGCCCTTGCAACTGCCCTTAAAAGCAGTTTGCAGTTGAAATTCTCAGGAATTAATACTCTTCACGAAGCCTTCCTTGTCACATTCATCAATGATGAGGAAGCAGAAAAAGTCCTTTCACCACCTGCTATCAAAACCCATGATGATCAAGGCTTTTCTCTCTCAACATCACCATTTATGCGAACAAAAACGATCTGTGTTTATGAAGCGACTTGATAAACTCATCACCTCCATGACTACCGACGAAATCAAGCAATCAATTGAAGATCTCAACGATTGGGCTGAATTAGAAGGTGTAATCAAGATCCCCAATGCTTCAGCAATGCTAAAAATCACGTTTATAGACGAGAACATGGCTACCAGAGCTCTCTCAGATGGTCTGGCTGTCTCCTACTACTACATCAACCCTAGTCAACTTGAACCTGAACGATTCAAACAGATTTCACCCTGCTGGACATGTTTTTCATATAGTCACTCGAATGTCATGTGAAGAACAAGAAGATATGTTCCACCTGTGGGTCTGAAGGTCACGACTTTCGTTCCTGCTCCTCCACTACTGCTCCTACCTGCATCAACTGTAACCCAAGATAATCTACCATACTTTCCCCTGGCAGCCAAATGTCCTGTTCGTAAGGAGATCCTTTCCAAGAAATTAAAGGAAGACCTTAAGAAAACACCAGACAACTCTCCAACTTATGCTGCAATAGCCAAACTCCAGTCAACTACCACCAAGATCCTGCAAGCCACTCAGCAGCCTCCACCAACACCTACATCACTACCCGCCCGCCTCTGCCTGAGGACATCTCCACGAAAATTTACTACTGCATGATGTTTGCTCACATGAACAATGCAGCTCAACCAGGATCCTTCAACACATCGATAAACGAACTTCTTGCCCTCAACAACATGCCAGCATTCAACTTCCCAGCAAGTCCTCCTTCAGCTGAGATTTTAAAGATAATGCACCAGATGATTTGCAAGAATTGCTGATTGAAGACGACACTTGCTCTACTCCTTTTGAACTTGGTATGGCCGAAGAATCGACGACATGGGGAAGGAAGAAGGAAGGGGAAGGATTGAAATACTGGAAAAGGATGGGATGGTGTGGTGGAGGCGAGGAGGGAATGAAAGATCAGTGGCCCAACCACTGTGGAGCAGGTGGCACTGATGTACTGCAAGCGATGACTCAGCGGGGTGGTGGACAGTAGTACTGGCTCCCTGAAGCGAGGAGGATACCATACACTGATACGACACACACTGATACATACATATACGATTCTGCTAGTTGACTCTGCCCAGTGCGGTCACAGCAGCTTTGACTTTCGGTTTTCAGTCTCCCTACGATCCCCGTTGGGGAGGGGAATTTATACCTTCATCACGATGAGTTATGCAAATCGTGTCAAGATCAAACCCAACAGTGGCACTGTGAATGATTCATCAAAACTTGCTCTAGCAGTTGCTGTTAGAAGTGTGCTACAGGTGATGTTCAACACCATATTGACCCTGAAAGAAGCATTTATTGTCGTGCGTAACGATGATAAAGAAACAGAGAAGCTACTCACTACATCAGCCACCACCACTCTCTCTGGTCGAGGATTTACTGTCATGTCATCTCCAGCTCTCAGGGCAAGGAGGACAGTCTTCCTCAAGAAACTTGATAAGCTTCTCACAGTTCAACCTATCGACGAACTCAAGACATCCATTGAAGATCAAAACTCATGGGCCACAGTGGAGAGCATCACGAAAATACCTACATCTTCCTCCATGCTCAAGGTCACGTTTACCGACGTCAACATGGCTGCCACTGCATTAGCCGACGGTCTTGCTGTATATTATTACTTCGTCAGCCCCACCTGCATCGAAGCTGAGAGATTCCACTACATTTCTCACTGTTGGACCTGTTACTCGTATGGACACTACACCAGAGACTGTCCTGTGAAGGATAGGAAGTTTTGCACTACATGTAGTAGTGAAGGACATGATTTTAGATCATGCACCGCCGCTGCTCCACCAACACCATCTTGCCTCAACTGTAAAAGCAACGATCACCACACACTTGCTGCTAAGTGTCCCACTCGTAAAGACATTCTGAAGAAGACCCAAGAAGCTGCACAGAAAAAATCATCTTCAAAATCACCCACCTATGCTGCTATTACAAAACTACAAGCTACCACAACAAAAATTCTCGAAGCTTCTACGAACCTACTATTACCAACATCACACCTGCCAGTGACCCCACCACCATCTACTACTGTATGGTTTATGCTCATATGCATAACGTAGCTGTTCCTGGGACATTCAACACCTCCATTAATGAACTCTTCAAATTAAACAACATGCCAGAGTTCAAATTCCCAGATTCTCCACCATCTTCTGATACTCAACAACAACCAGCATCCTGTCGTCGTCACTTCAGCGGCTGCTCCAACACCATCACCAGCTACTACTAACGTTACGCCAACAACAACCAATGAGAGCTCACCACCACCTCACACCTCTCTGAATCAAGCGACTGACCATCCATTCCGATCCACCTCAATCATGTAAATCTTTGAGACTATTTGTCAAACTCATGACGACACACAGACACATGACACAGACACAGACGATTCACACGGTTATGGTTATGGACACAGGTTATGACACACGGAATCATCATTGGGGTATTGACTGAATCATCATTGGGACCCTGCATGAGATTATTATTTTAGACTTTCCCTGCGATCCCCGTTGGGGAGGGGAACACTGCTATTCACCCAATGGCTTCTGCTAACCGTGTGAAGATCAAACCACTGCATGGGACCATCAACGATTCATCTAAGCTAGCACTGGCAGCTGCCGTCAGCCGCAGTCTGCATGTTAAATTCACTGCTATACTGACTCTCCAAGAGGCTTTCATTGTCGTCTGCACTGATGACTCTGAGGCTGAAAAACTACTTACCAACGATGCTACCACCATGCTACAAGACCGAGGATTCCAAGTTTGGACTTCCCCAGCTCTCAAGGCCAAGAGGACTGTGTTCCTCAAACGCCTAGACTCGCTTATTACTGCTCAAGATACTGATGAAATTAAGACGGCCATCCAACACCAGAACCCTTGGGCAAAGGTGGACTATGTTCATAAGATCCATAATGCTTCCTCCATGCTGAAGGTCACCTTCAGTGACGTCACCATGGCAGCCAAAGCGCTCACTGACGGACTTGCTATCCACTACTTCTACATCAACTCAGCAGTTATCGAGGCAGAAAGATACGAGTACATCCCACAGTGTTACAACTGCTACTCATATTCCCACACCACCAAAGACTGTCCCACCAAGGACAAGAAATTCTGTGCTACATGTGGCAGAGAATGACACGACTACAAATCCTGCACCACCACCACCACCTCACTCCAGTGTTTAAACTGCAACACTGACCACCACACCCTCGCGGCCAAGTGTCCTGCTAGACGTGAGATCCTTAAAAAACAACTCGACCAACAAACAAAACCTACTGCTCAAGCAACAACATATGCTTCCATCACTAAGATACAAGCAGACACCAACAAGATTCTCCAGGCCACCCAGGCCACCCAGGCCACCCAGGCCACCCAGGCGGCCTCCACCAACCCAGCACCACCACCACCTCTGCCCACAGGCGACTCCACCAAAATACTCTACTGCATTATGTACGCACATGTACACAACGTTGCGGCACCAGGATCATTTAATACTACCATTAATGAACTGTTCAAGCTCAACAACATGCCCAGCTTTATATTCCCAGCATCTCCACCATCATCTGGCATTATAAAGTCCACCACGAACATTGTCACCATCGAGAATGTTCCACCAGCAACACCACCACCACCTCCAGCCACTGAGACGGACCAATCAGAAGCCACCCACACAGCACACGCCCCCAGCACCGCTGCCGCTCCATCCACCACCAAATCAACTGCTCCTGCCTCCTCCACCAAAAACTCCACCACCAAACAAGCTGCCACATACAACCCAACCTCGCCAGCCACCACCAAACCACATAGAGCAACCAGAGAATACCAGTACATGCAATACGACAATGTCAACTTCTATACTACAAACCAGTACAAATCACCAATGTCATTTGCCCAACTGGCTGACCGTCTCCTTAAGGGGACTGTTAAGTTCACCTGCCTCAACAACACAACGACTACCACTAAAGAAATAGCCCACGTCCTCCAGATGAACGCCTCGGGAGACCCCTCCGGCCTGTTGCATAACTCAACTCTCAAGTACTCAATTCAACACTCTCTGTCGGGCTCTGCTGAATAAATTCCACTAACATGCTGAAGTTCCCCCAGCACTTTGCTATTTAGCTAAAGCTGGGGTGTGGCTCCAATCGACCCTAATATAACTACAACTACAACTACATCTACAACTACTACCGCCTTCTGGGCCCTTCCCACCGCCGTCAGCCTGCCTGCAGTTCAACTACACCCGCCTCATCAGCTGCTACAACTCGCCACTGAAGTTTATCTGCTCATGTCGCCTGCAGTTTATCTGCTCATGTCGCCTGCAGTTTATCTGCACAAATCGCCCAGAGTGGACGGGCCACTCACCTGTATATTCCCTCCTCCTACCCTTCCCCAACCTTTTCCCATATTTCTATCCTTACCCATCATTCTTCCATCCCAGCTTACCGACGCTCAGGTCAATCAGTACCAGTAACTCATGACTTCGATGCGGAACTTCTCTACGCTCTGATGGTCCTGACGGCAAACCTTTAGATCAATCAATCGATAAAATATAGCAGTTTTTATATCCTATGTGTTGCCAAACGCATCCTTCAGTTGATCCTTGGCATGTTGATAATTAATATCAGTGGTTTGGTAATGCCAGACCAAGTCCAGGGCTTTACCTTGAGCTGTGAAAGTAAATACTGTAATTTGGTGGCATTCGACAAATCCTCCCTATCATCTATCTGGGCTATAAACTGATCCCAAAAAGCAATGTACTCTGTCAAGGTTCCGTCAAACATCGGTAAATTCTACTGGGGTAATCTGGGCAACATATTAGCATGAGTGTGGTTTCCTGTGTCCCTTGGAATGTTTCTTGCTGCCCCAGCCACCTCAGTCTTCACTCTTTTCATTAACTGTTTGCAGAGTTTCATCTCCGCTTTACATTCAGCCACGTGCTCCTCGTATTCCTCCTGAACTGCTTCAACAATTTCCTCAGACTCACCTGATGCATAGGCTTCTGCCTCATAACATAGATAGGCTGTCTCAAAGGCTCCTAGCTTTCCTTCTAAAAGCTCTAAGCACTTTTCTAGATCTTGACAATCTACATCTTCGGTTTGTCTGATATCTCGGCACTCCCTACATGCCTTGACTATGCGTCCCTTATGGGCATTCATAGACCGCTTTAGCTGGATTAGAGCTGGGACAGCTCCTTTTTGATTCTCCTCCGTCATTTTTGTGGTTTGGTTAAGCGTGTGTCACTAATTTGTAATTTAATTAGCCCACCCCACAGCATGATATGGTATTAGGTGAGAATAAGTGAGTCCCAAAGCTCCTCAACAAGCTTAACAACTTTCTTACTTATATTGACTTTACTCAGAAATAAAATGTACACTGTTAGCCCTCAAACCCAACTAAAATGTATATTGTTGTTATGAAAGCTTAACCTAGCAATTTCCTGTACACATCAGTAAATAGTTACAAGACTTAAACTAGCCTTTGGTGCAAATCACCAATTAAAATGAGTCAAATACAATAAAATTCACACAGTAAAATATGTAGTCTTTGCAAATTAAATTCACTTGGTTAACACAAAATAAATTCAATAATCCAACTTATAAACCAGTAAATAAATAATGTTGTGTTAAGCTTGTTTTTAATTGTGTAGTTAGTTGGAGAAGGTAAATCCTAGCCTAACTTTATATAACTGTTGAAATTAGTGTGCAACTGTAGCCTAAATCTAGCTTGCAATTCAAGGTAAGTGTTAACTAGGTTAAATCTAACCTAGCTGTTATAATATTGCAGAGGCCTAATCTACCTGTGGCTACCTTGCAATTCACTAAGTAATTAAATATGCAAGTCTCCTACCCTGGCTTACTTGTAATCACTGTAAATAAATAAACTCACAAGCTTAACTAGCCTACTTGGCCTGCCTGTAGATTACTGTAAATAATAAACTTCTGAGTAGTTAGCTTAACCTAGCCTGTGTAAGTCTTTGGACCTAGGTGTGATAACTTAACCTAGCTTCAATAATGCATGGTACATTAACTGTGGCCTAGCTAATTAAGACTAATCTGTCTGCTTAACCTAGCTATTCCACATCTCGGTTAGAAGGACCATATAAAAATTTTGTCTTTGAACTGCCTCCTTGAAAGCTGCCCTCTGGCAAGCACTGTTGACACCGACACTCTGAGACGCTTCTCTCAGACCTACAAGTGGCTTATGGACAGAATTTCTAGCTGACTGCAGTAGAAAGAATTCCCCACCTACATGCACTACTGGAAAAGGGTTTAACTTACTTGATATTAGATATTAGAGCCAGGAAAAAAAGACCCCCCCCATACCACCAATACCACCAATCCAACTACATTCATCTTTGCTAATATACAAGGTCTAAAGCCAGCAACAAACAACAAGGTACCTTACATTAGTGGACTGCTTACAGAGTCAAATGCCATGTTTGCGGCTTTCACAGAGACCCACATAAGAGATCACTTGGACAATGAAATATGGATCCCGGGCTACAACCTATACAGGTGTGACAGAGTGAATAGGCAAAAGGGGGTTGGCCTGTATATCACAGAGTCACTTATATGTTCAGAACTACTAAATGCCTCAAATGATGT
>WNWK01028273.1:0-25540 GCA_009830355.1 Cherax destructor | reverse complement strand
TAAAACGTTTAAAAAATTTTTTGGCTGTTTAACTAACCCAGTTCCTTCCAGCATTTGCCCTGGGGAAAAAACCGCCGCTATAGCCTGACGATTCCTTGGAATTTGTTTTGTGATTTGGGTTTTCCCCTGTTTTCCTCCCTTTAACACTGGTGCAGTTGATATAATGGTCAGCTACTGTCAGTATAGTTAGAACGTCGCTTCATAGTTGCACATCTGGCAGTAGCTGGTGAATGAATGCCAGTCCGCCATGTTTAAATGTTCACTTCCTTCCCTCACCTGGCACTGAGGGAAAACACACTATTCTACACTACAGACCTGTCAGTTTCCTTGTAGTTTTGTTGATTGGGTTTTTCCCTTTTATGTTGACTTACATTGAACACTGTGCAGTTGATATAGGAGTCAGTTACTTCAGTGTAGTGGAAAACGTTGCTTGTCTGGTTGTATGTCTGGTATTTGAATGCCGATCTCTTCTTTTTGGTCATATTTGGTCCATTTCGCTGTAGTCACGTCAGTTTCTTGTCACTATAAGTTCCTTGTATGTTGTTGCAACAGTTTTTGCAAATAGGCCATCACTGGAGTTTGCAACTGCCCAGGGAATGGCAAAATATAGGAGCAGTCGTTGTTGCTGCTCCTTGGGTCATGACCCAGAGGTGAGATTCTCTGACATGGATCACTCCCAGGTCTTTGACATTAGTTTTTGCTCTATTGTGTAATTGGAATTTTTTTTATATACTGATAAAATTTTTAAATTTTCCTCACGTTTTCCATATCGGAGTACAGTGGCCCCCCGGTTTACGTACTGCTCCAAACTCAAACAATTATGTAAGTGTATTTTTGTAAGTGCTTTTGTAAGTGTATTTTGGGGGGTCTAAAAGGACTAATCTATTTTACATTATTCCTTATGGGAACAAATTCGTTTGGTAACGGCACTTGAACAGTATTCTGGAATGAATTAATTACGTAAACTGGGGTACCTCTGTAATTGAAATTTCTCATCATTGAACTTCATATTGTTTTCTGAAGCCCATTTAAAGATGTGGTTGATGTCTGCTTGGAGTCTTGCACTGTCTTCAATGGTGGACACTGTCATGCAGATTCGGGTGTCATCTGTAAAGGAAGACACGGCACTGTGGCTTATATCCCTGTCTATGTCCGATATGAGGATGAGGAACAAGATGGGAGCGAGTACTGTGCCTTGTGGAACAGAGCTTTTCACCGTAGCCGCCTCAGACTTTACTCTGTTGACTACTACTGTTAGTGTTCTGTTTGTTAGGAAATTATAGATCCATCTACCAACTTTTTGTGTTATTCCTTTATCACAGATTTTGTGTGCTATTACACCATGGTCATACTTGTCAAAGGCTTTTGCAAAGTCTGTATATTACATCTGCATTCTGTTTGTCTTCCAGAGCATCCAGGACCTTGTCATAGTGGTCCAGTAGTTGGGACAGACAGGAGCGACCTGGTCTAAACCCATGCTGCCCTGGGTTGTGTAATTGATGAGTATCTAGATGAGTGATGATCTTTCGAAGATTTTTATGATATGGGACGTTAGCGCTTTTGGTCTGTAGTTCTTTGCTATTGCTTTACTGCCCCATTTGTGGAGTGGGGCTATGTCTGTTGTTTTTAGTAACTGCAGTACGACCCAAGTGTCCATGCTCCCTCTCCATAGGATGTTAAAAGCATGTGATAGGAGCTTCTTGCAGTTCTTGATGAACACAGAGTTCCATGAGTTTGGGCCTGGAGCAGAGTGCATGAACATGCCATTTATCGCCTTTTCGAAGTCATTTGGGGTCAGGATAATATCAGATAGGTGTGTGTCTACCAAATTCTGTGTCTCTCTCAATAAAAAATTCATTTAGGTCTTCGACTCTCATTATGGGTAGCGGCTCGCTAAAACCCGAGTCATATTTGGACTTTAGTAGCTCACTCATTTCCATTGTGGAAACCTATTTCTTTGCTAAAAGTTCCACAGGGTAAATAAGCCGTATGAAACCTTAACCTGCCACCGATAGGTCCTCTGAGTTTATGAACCCACACACCCACCCAAACAACACACACTCACGAGTTGGCGAAGGTAGTGAGATAGTACATATTAATTGATAGATTTACTCTCCTAGAAGGTCTAGGTAGGTTTGTACAGTTAGTGACTAATATTAGGATTATTGAGGCAACTTTAGATATTAATGATGTAGTTCTAGGACCTTAACATAGGTACAGTGCAGTTGTAACAAATTCTCTGACTATGAGAACTGAACTTACTATAAACACTACGAGGTTTATACTGACTTGGGGCACTAGCCTTCACTGATTTATGTGATTGTTTATTCTGATCGGGCGCTGTGGCACAAACGAGGGGCTGTGCTGCATGAGGTAGAGTTACAAAGTTAGCTTTGACACATGGAAAAGTACCTTGGGGACACAAGGAACGGGCAAGACTAAAGACTTTAAGCAGCTTCATCTCCACAGTCGGAGGATTCACCTCATAAGCACATGTGGAAGCACTTGGCAACAGTTCTTTGATTGCTCCAAAGGCAGCTATTTTAGCAAATGTTTCTGCGGACTCTTTATGCTTTTCAGGTACAAATGTTGAGGACTGAACAGCAGAGACAAAGGACGTGAAAAGAGTGTCTAATCGAGAAGCAAAGGAGCTCAATGATTCACCAGACATAATTGTTGTATTTACTAATTCACGAAGAACTTTAAAAGGATCAGTTGGTGATTCTGGCACTAAAAAAGAACGAATCACTTCCTCATATTCTGACCACTTAGTAAGGCTTTTGAAATCTTGCATTGCAAGGAGGTCAACAACCTGACATGCAGCAGGGGACCGATGAAGAGCTTCTGTCACAAGTCGGATAAGGGATTCCTCAGAAGGAGGACCTATTGTGAGGGCAGAGGCCCGTGAACGAACGGCAGCAAACCATGCATCAAGGTGTTTTTCATGGCCATTGAACAGTGGCAAGGCATCAGAATCACGAGTAAAACTATAGGGACTCTGTATCTGAGTTGGTCGAGCAGTCGCTAAGGAACTATTGAGAATGTCTGCAGGGAAAGTTTGAACATTAGAAGACTGAATGCCATCATTTGCTACAGTACTTGGAGATATGGGAGACATAATTGCACTGCATGAGAAGTGACAACTCACTGAATTGCACTATAGAAAATAAAGAATTACTTGGAATTGTAATGAAAGGCAATATCACTTCAATATGAGTTAACTGCAAAAGTGAGCTGTCTCTACTTTGGAATTAAAACAAGAAATATATTATATGAAGAAATTGTAAATCAATGCAAGGTAGAAATACAATCAGTAATGGTATGCAACTGGAATTAATATTGGAAAAACAAATTTACTCAAAGAAAATGACACTAAGAACTTAATATGCAATAATGGCACAATTAAATGAAATATAATACTGAAAGATTGCACTGAATTACAATTATGGCATTTGTCAGAAATAAACAATGATTAAAATGAAAAAAAGTACAAAAATACTGTATGCAAAAATTATGAGAACAAATCAATCACTTATAATAATAATAGTAAAATGCAATCAGGTTGCAGAAACAACTAATGCAGCAATAAAAAAAATAATTTTGTACTGGGAACAAGTAGATTGAACACTTTAACTCTTATTTCAATTAAAGTAGACAGTTGAAAGCAAAGAGAAAATAATTAATAACACTTTACTTTAAATATGAATGTTAAGAGTGAATTTGTTCAAGGAATTATTGATAAAATCAATAACAATAATATAATACACAAAATAAAGAAGTGAACACTTACTGGTTGCAGAGGAATACACACAAAAGTCACTCACTTCATATTTGATGATACTTGCAATAAGATCTTGCAGTGTTAAAATATACATAAAAGATGATTCTTGCTGTATACAAAATATTGGAACAACTGCGAAAATTAATAAAATGAGGCACTGTTTGACATAGAAAAAAAAATGTAGCACTAATGGCACACAATAATGAAATATGCAATTACGAACACTGGGGCATAAACATTGAAGGAACTATTGCACAGAATTAATAATGAATGAATTAAGTACTGCACTGAGTAGCTGTGTGGAAACTTTTTGAGTCACGCAAGTTCCACAGGGTAAGTGAGCCGTTAGGAGTCTTAAACATACCATGGATCAGCCCTCGGAGTTCATAAACCCACACACCCAACCAAAACAAGCATACACATTCAAGTTGGCGAAGGTAACAATTGTGTACATTTTAATTGATAGATTTATTCACCTAGGAAAGCCTAGGAAAGTTTGTACATTTAGTAACTAATATTAGGATTATTGAGGCAATGTTAGATGTTAATAATGTAGTTCTAACACCTTAATATAGGTAGGTATAAGCCCCAAATAGACGAACCTTGGGTTATGTCAGCTAGAGAGAACTGGCAGCCCACACTTGAATCTATGCGGGAGTGATGCTGACTCCTTCTTACCAGATCAGACTTCAAGGAGTGAACAACAGCTGCGAACAAGCAGCAACCCCCACGTGACTCAACATTAAAGTTTAGGACAGAACAATATGCTTATGCAGCGGATATTAGTAAAGCCTTCCTATGAATTGGGTTGCAACCACAAGACAGGGATTACACTAGGTTCTTGTGGGTGGCGAACAGCGAGGTACCTGAGCAGGGGTACGAAACTTACAGATTTAAGGCAGTGTTGTTTGGTGCCACGAGCTCACCGTTCTTGCTGCAGGCTACTATAGATTATCACCTGGCAAATTGTAACAGCCCCCTCAAAGAACTATTGAAGACTTTATTTTATGTGGACAATATGCAAGGCACCACTTCTGATGAGGGGGAGTTGATGGACATCTACCAGGAGTCCAACGGGGAGATGCTTTTGGCTAACATGCCACTGAGGGAATGGGTAACGAACAATCCTGCATTGCGAGACAGGGTAGAACATGATTACATGGGTTATACGGTGCCTGAGGTAACCTCAGTATTGGGGCTGGAATGGGAAATTGGGGAAGACAGACTTAGGGTGAAAAGGAAACCCGACGGGGACGGGAAGCTTACCAGAAGGTCCCTGTTAAGTAAAGTCCAGACTGCCTTTGACCCACTGGGTCTGTTGACACCCATTACTATTCGTGGAAGAATGTTAGTACAGCAGACCTTGGAGCTGAACCTAGGTTGGGACGACACATTGCCAGAAACCATCTGTCAGGAGTGGGATCTAGTCAGCAAAGATTTAGCAGAGCTACACGATTTTGCATTTCCTAGATCCCTCAGGTGTACCGGACAAGATTATGACCTGCATGTCTTCTGTGATGCCTCTGCCCGGGCATATGGGGCCGTAGCATACTTGGTGGCTGGGAGCCAGGTTAATGTGGCCACCAGCCGGGCACGGGTGACACCCCTAAAAGAGTGCTCAATACCAAAGCTAGAGCTCACAGCGATGTTGCTGGGAGCAAGACTGGGAAAGTATGTAAAGGAAGTGTTAAGTAACCTGAAGGTGACCCATACATATATATGGACAGACTCGGAGGTAGCCTTACAGTGGGTACAGAACGACAGGTCCAAACTCCCCTATGTCAGGAATCGGGTGAAGGAGATACGGGAGCTACAGACAGCATCCACTATTTTACATGTACCTACCGATCAAAATCTGGCTGACCTGATTAGCAGAGGGGTGACACAAAAAAACTGAGTAAAAGCGAGATTTGGTTCAAAGGCCCAGACTGGTTACCAGCGAGAGAGCACTGGCAAGAGCAGAAATTCGGTGAGACAACCAGCAGCATAGTGCATTTCATGGGGGAGTCAGGCACTGACCTACTAAACCCCAAACGTTACTCCTCGTGGAGGAAGCTAATGGGAGTCACAGAAATGGTGTTTGATTTGTGAGAAAGCTGACTGACAAGGTAAATAGAGGCCGACAGTTGTCGCTTGTGGGTCCCAGAGAGTACTGGATACAGCAGTACCAGAAGAGGTTTCCAGGAGTTCTGGAGGTACTAGCTGCCGGGCAGCCAGACACGGCATCAGGTCTTGCACCCAACTGCGACTCAGGGAGCGGTAAACTGGTCCACTCATTGGGATTGTTCTTGGATCATGCTGGTCTGATAAGATGCAGGGGAAGACTACACAACGCTGAGCTCAGTTATGGGACCAAACATCCCGTGTTACTGGGAAACGACGGGTGGTTGTCAGAGTTAGTGATACTTGATGCTCATCAGAGAACCATGCATGGAGGGTTAGGAGATACACTCACCTGCCTTCGTCAGAATTACTGGGTGCTGAAGAGCCGAGCCGCAGTCAAAAGGGTGATAAGGAATTGCACGGTCTGTCGGCGGTATGATGGGAGGACTCTATCCTACCCGGGACCACCACCACTGCCTCAGGAACGGGTGCAGAGTGACAGACCCTTTGAGACTGTGGGGATAGATTACACAGGGGCTATCATACTGACAAACCCGGGAGGGGAGAGGGTAGACCCACAGAAGGTGTATATCTGTCTGTTTACTTGTGCAACTACCTGAGCTGTACATTTGGAGCTGGCGGAAGATATGTCTACCAAGACTTTCGTGAAGTTGTTCAGGAGATTTACAGCTCGGTTCTCTTGTCCATGATTGATTATATCAGACAATGGCACCAGCTTCAAAGCGGCCAGCAAAGTCTTTAAGAATCTTTTGGACAACGGAGAGGTACGAGAATACCTGAAGAAGATAGAGTGTGAGTGGAAGTTCATAGTTCCCAGAGCACCCTGGCAAGGGGGCTTCTACGAACGTATGGTGGGTACGGTTAAAAGGTGTCTCCACAAGGTCTTACACAGCAAGAGGGTGACCACTGATGAGTTGCGAACGATTTTGGCCGAGATAGAAGCGAGAGTCAATAATAGTCCCCTAACCTATGTGTAAAATGGTATTGACGAGCAGGAAGCTCTCACCCCCAATCACATGTTATTTGGGAGGAGGATCGAGCCCTTCCCTGCAATCTTGAGCCAGTCTTCTAGGGAGCAGGACTATTGTGGGCCGGAAGGACCCCCCATCAATGAGGAACTACACAAGAGTCACAATAAGTTAGTGAAGGTTCTAGACAAATGGAACCAGGTGTGGCATAATGATTATTTGACAGCTCTGCGAGAACATTTTTATGGGGCTGACCCTGAGGGGAACAAGGTGATGGTGAGCCAAGGGGACCTGGTGCTAGTTGAAGCTGAGGCACCCAGGGCATACTGGCCACTTGGCTTGGTGGTATCAACCCACCCAGATAAGGCTGGACAGCTGAGGATGGTGAAGGTGAGAGTAAATGGTGCTGAGACCATAAGACCCATCAACAAGCTGTTGTAGCCGTTAGGAGCCTTAAACATACCATGGATCGGCCATCGGAGTTCATAAACCCACACACCCAACCAAAACAAGCATACACATTCAAGTTGGCGAAGGTAACAATTGTGTACATTTTAATTGATAGATTTATTCACCTAGGAAAGCCTAGGAAAGTTTGTACAGTTAGTAACTAATATTAGGATTATTGAGGCAACGTTAGATGTTAATAATGTAGTTCTAACACCTTAATATAGGTAGATATAAGCCCCAAATAGACGAACCTTGGGTTATGTCAGCTAGAGAGAACTGGCAGTCCACACTTGAATCTAAAAGGGAGTGATGCTGACTCCTTCTTACCAGATCAGACTTCAAGGAGTGAACAACCGCTGCGAACAAGCAGCAACCCCCACGTGACTCAACATCTGTCCCGGGGGCACGGAGAGATATCCCGAAGTACTGAGGATATCTCACTCTATCGAGACCCAATACAGTAGGACCTTACCTCTTTTCTTCTCAGTATCTGGCCAGTTTTCTGGGGGAAACGTGTGTAGGTTTTTGTTGGGGGTCTCTCGTGCGGTTGGACGCAAATTAGCAGGTACCAGCGTCCCATTGTTGAGTAAAAGTCTGGAAGCTAGTGTCTCATACAGTTTAGATATTGCTTGGAGGATATACTCTAGAGCTGGTGATTCTGAGGTAATACAAGACACTAATACCACTTAATTTACAGATTAAGACTCTACCCTTCACATGGTGTCTGGAGGGGGGTATAGCTTAGGAAGATTAGGAGCCACAGGTCCACTCCATCAAGTAAGTTAAACCCTCTCTTAATAGTGCATGAAGTGGGGAGTTCTTTTACTGCAGTTAGCTAGAAATTTGTCCTATAGCCACTTGTAAGTCTGAGAGAAGTGTCTCAGAGTGTCGGTGTCAACAGTGCTTGCTCAAAGTGCAGCTTACAAGAAGGCAGTCCCAAAACAAGTTTCTACAAGCTGGATTTTTTTTTATTAAACTGCACACAAGTCACAGAATAAAATGGGCACACAAAAAGTGCTTAGTGCAGGTGTAGAGAATTAACACAAAAGAACATAGATATAAAATGAGACATGAAATGCATGGGAACACTGGAAAAGTATTTTAAATGAATGCACAAGAAAACACTGAAGACACAAGTCTCTGAATGTCATTAAGAAAATTCACTACAGAAATTTCTCACACACGCAAATGTCTATAACAGAAATTGTCTCTAATGGTGAATAAAATCTGCGACGGCAGGTAGAGGAGGAAGTGAAGAAGAATTTGTTTCCTGGGTGCTGCTGAGGGCTGCTACACAACATATGGCATTTCTTGAAGAGTTTAGCGCATACGATGAACTCAAGTGAAGGGCCTTAATGCA
This sequence comes from Cherax destructor, assembly GCA_009830355.1. Taxonomy (NCBI): domain Eukaryota; kingdom Metazoa; phylum Arthropoda; class Malacostraca; order Decapoda; family Parastacidae; genus Cherax; species Cherax destructor. The sequence continues at coordinate 16,857 of WNWK01028273.1, read as the reverse complement.
GGTGCTATCAACACACTCTCTCTGGGTCTTCACCCCTCACCTGAGCCGAAATAACGATGCTGGGAACCCAATAAGGGTAGAAATAACCACACAAGTTTAAGGTTAGGAGTGGTGGTGGTGAGGGTTGCTGGCAGAGTGAGAGTCAGTGAGACACCCGCGCTGGGATGACGTCACGGTGTTTGACCAGTACACTAAATCTTACAGCTGTGGAATCACTCACTAACCCAGGGGCTTTTGTACAATAAGCCACAGGAATGATGAATATCACTCTGACAATAGTCCAACTGGTAGCACAGAGCGATTGGAGGCAATACTTCAAGGAACTGGCTGGGCTGAAGAAGAAGCTGGCATACTTGTAAGTCTGGCTTTCCTGAAGAAGCTGGCTTAAGCCCTCGAGACTGGTGGAGTGGAATGCTTAGACATTGCACATAACAGTGAGATGCAGGATGGATGACAAGAGGCAGACTGAAATGACTGCAGGCTGGCTGATAACTCAGGCACTCTCCCATAGACTGGCTTACTTGTTGGCTTAATTGCAAAACCCAGATCAACTTTTCGAAGGTTTACTTGCAATTAGAAGCCAGAAGACTGGAGAAACTGGTTCACAAGAGACTTGGATGATGACGTCACTGGTTGATGGTAGGTGAGGGGTGGCGGTTGGTAGACGGTGGAGGCACTCACACACCGGCTCTATCTTCCTCTTAAATCCTCTTAATTACCCGAAATATACGCCCACAACGCTGCCACCATTTGTTGCGAGGGGTCTTTCGTAGATTGGGTAAGATATTAAAGACGAGTTTGAGGTGGTTACGGTATATTGGAGTCGATATATATATGGGTGCCACTCAGAGCGTAGCCTGCGTCTGTCCTTACTCTATGCCGGATCGATGGGTACTGGGCTGGTAGAAGCGGGCACTCCTTGTATTCAAAAGGGGTGACTTTTGACATGGGCTAACGGTTGATCACGTGAGCAGTGAATGTTAATCACATAAACAGTTGACTCAGTAACGGTTGATCACGTTAAGCCACTTGTGAACCTGAGAGGAGTAATCTCAGAGTGTCGGTGTCAACAGTGCTTGCCAGGGGGGCAGCTTACAAGGAGGCAGTCCCAAGACAAATTTCCACATCCATGCTGTCATCTGTGTAGGACCCATCCCGGTTAAGTAGAGGCCCAATACTGGATGTTGTTCTCGACTTTGACTTTGCATAAGAAAAGAAATACTTTGGGTTTCTTTCAATTTCATTTATGGCTTTTAGTTCTTCCCGCATTTCTTGATTCCTGTAAGATTCCTTTAGTTTTAGTTCGATGTTTGCTATATCTCTGATCAGTGTCTCCCTATGTATTTCAGATATATTGGCCTCTTGTCGCCGCTCTGTTATTCTTTGCCTTCGCCTGTATAGGGCAAACCTCAAGTGCCACAGAGTTAATTTGTTCTAGACATAGGTTAGGATCCGTGATGCTTAGGCTATCTTCCCAGTTTATATAATAATAATAATAATAATAATAATAATAATAATAATAATAATAATAATAATAATAATAGTTTATTTGGACATGATACAAAGAATTACATTTGGTTATTGAGATTACATGAGGTGTACATGCCAAAAGTCCCTATTATGCAGGGCATTTTGGGCAGACTTAAAATTAACTTAAAACTAAATTGTAAGAATTTTTGTAGATAGTTTACAATGAGTAAAGGTGAGTATTTAAGCTATGAAATTTGAACATAGTTTAGACATGACATTTTTTAAACATAGTTTTGTACTTTTGTCTTCGTTATAAGATTAATTAAATCAGATTAAACAAATTAAAGCAATAATAATAATAATAATAAAATAATAAAAAGTTATGGTTGATACTTTATAAAATAAGTAAAGTTGCATATCTAAGTTATAAAGTTTGAATATAAGTTGAACATATCAATTAATTGTAGCAATTTATTGTAGCAATGCAACTAGTTGAGTGAGATAACAATTTAAAACAATTAATTGCATTGCAGTTAGTTTACGTGGTCATTATAATGTAAGTGTTGTGGAAATAATTAGCTAAGTATGTATTATTCATAACAGGTTTTACATTCATTCATTCATTCATTCATACATTACATTCAATTGATTAGTCAGGTTTTTACGTTAAGTGATTATTTATCATTTTAGGACTTGATTTACTTGGTCCCATCTTATGTTTTTGTTATTGAAGTTGAATGTGATGAAGGCTCCCTCGCGATTGATCGCATTTTGTCAGGTCCGGGGCCCTCCGCATACACGTCTGGAACTCTACTATGTTGTGATCTGAGTACAGTGGACCCTCGGTTTTCGTTGAAAATTCTTTCCAGAATGCTGTTCGAGTGCCGTTACCAAACGAATTTGTTCCCATAAGTACAAGTGTAAGTTAGATTAGTCGTTTCAGACCCCTAAAAATACACTTACAAAAGCTCTTACAAAAATACACTTTCATAATTGTTCGAGTTTGGAGGTGAACGAAAACCGAGGGTCCACTGTATATTGTTTTTGATATGATGAGATTTCGTATCAGATCATCATTGTTAGTGAAGATGAGGTCCAGCGTATTCTCCAATCTTGTAGGCTCTATTATTTGCTGGTTTAAGGTGAATTTGGTGCAGAGATTTAAAAGCTCGTGTGTGTGCAAGTTTTCATCTGAGCTGCCTCCTGGTGTTATCTCTGCTACAACATTATTTGCAATATTCCTTCATTTTAGGTGCCTTAACTGTAACCAGAACTGTGCAGCATAATCTAAATGAGGCCTAACCAATGATATATAGAGTTGAAGAACAACCTGAGGACTTCTATTATTTATGCTTCTTGATATGAAGCCAAGGATTTTGTATGCTTTATTGCAAACACTTATGCACTGTTGTCTTGGATTAAGATTACTTAAACCAGAACTCATAAATCCTTTTTGCAATCAGTAATATTAAGATCTACATTATTTAATTTATATGTGGCATGGTTATTTTTCTGTCCAACATTTAGAACTCTGCATTTATCTATATTTGCCACTTCTCCGACCACTGCATCAGTCTATTCAAATCTTCCTGGAGTGCTTCAATGTCCTCATTAGAAAGAATTGGACGGCCTATTGTGGTGTCATCAGCAAACTTCCTTATCTACCTGGAGTCTACCTGGAGAGTATTCCAGGGGTCAACGCCCCCGCGGCCCGGTCCGTGACCAGGCCTCCTGTTGGACCAGAGCCTGATCAACCAGGCTGTTACTGCTGGCCGCACGCAGTCCAACGTACGAACCACAGCCCGGCTGGTCAGGTACCGACTTTAGGTGCCTGTCCAGTGCCTGCTTGAAGACAGCCAGGGGTTTGTTGGTAATCCCCCTGATGTATGCTGGGAGGCAGTTGAACAATCTTGGGCCCCTGACACTTATTGTGTTGTCCTTCAACGTGCTAGTGGCACCCCTGCTCTTCATTGGGGGGATGTTACATCGCCTGCCGAGTCTTTTGCTTTCGTAGGGAGTGATTTTTGTGTGCAAGTTCTAGAGAGTACAGGTTTAGGAACTTCAAGCGTTCCCAGTAGTTGAGGTGGTTTATCGCACTTATGCATGCGGTGAAGGTTCTCTGCACATTTTCAAGGTCAGCAATTTCACCCGCCTTGAAAGGTGCCGTTAGTGTGCAGCAATATTCCAGCCTAGATAGAACAAGCGATCTGTAAGTGTCAACATGGGCTTGGCATCCCTGGTTTTGAAGGTTCTCATTATCCATCCTGTCATTTTTCGAGCAGATGCAATTTTTATTTTGTTATAGTCCTTGAAGGTGAGATCCTCTGACATGATCACTCCCAGGTCTTTGACATTAGTTTTTCGCTCTATTGTGTGGTTGGAATTAGTTTTGTACTCCGAAGAGATTTTAATTTCTTCACGTTTCCGTATCTGAGTAATTGAAATTTCTCATCATTGAACTTCATATTGTTTTCTGCAGCCCATTTAAAGATTTGGTTTATGTCTGCTTGGAGTCTAGCTGTGTCTTCAACGGTGGACACTGTCATACAGATTCGGGTGTCATCTGCAAAGGAAGACACAGCACTGTGGCTTATATCCCTGTCAATATCTGATATGAGGATGAGGAATAGGATGGGAGCAAGTACTGTGCCTTGTGGAACAGAGCTTTTCACAGTAGCTGCCTCAGACTTTACTCTGTTGACTACTACTCTTTGTGTTCTACATGTTAGGAAATTATAGATCCATCTACCAACTTTTCCTGTTATTCCTTTATCACGCATTTTGTGTCCTATTACACCATGGTCACCATGTACTTTTTCGTATATTGTTTTTTTACTTTATCATTGCCCTTTTTTAACCATTTATAAATTTCTTATTACATATCTGTTGTTACAATTTTATTTTATTTTAATATCTATATTGCCAAATACATATTCCCATTTACAGTTTTTAAATATCTGTTGTTTATCATCTTATCATAGCACTGCTAAAATTCATATACGGTCTTTAATTTAGAACTGTGCACATATTATGATATCTGTTGTAAGCAACTTATGTTAGCTTTAGTGTAATTTCAAGTCATAGTCTGGTGCTACATTATATTATAATCTTATCTTTATAGCTTTATACATAGTTAATACTGTAGTTCATTAATAGCTTAATACATAGTCAACACTAAATTCATTATGTTTATCATGTGCAACCATAATTGACCTTATATGGACTAATATACTAGCCCCCCTTAAATCAGGGATAATTACATACAGCACTACTGACCACTGCCCCACCTACATCTTAACAAACAGTAAACAACCACTGGAATACAATAAGGTCTCTTTTAGACTCCATGATGAGGCCTCAATAAGTAACTTCACAGCAGAGCTAGGTATGGTTGACTGGCCTACGAATTCTCCAATGCCAATGGTATTGATGGTTGGATAGACTACATAAACATTGTCCCATAAAAATGAAAAAATTACAAATAAACGGCTACATTGCCCATGGCTAACTAACAGCATACTAAGATCCATTGATAAGAAACATCAATATGAAAAGCAATATAGACAGGGCTTAATACTCAAAGATATTAAACACTACACATCAGTCCTCACTATACTAATAAGAAAGGCTAAGCAATTGTACTATTCCAATAGATTCACCAAACAAAAGGAGATACAAAAAGACCTGGAAGACACTCAGATTATGGGCACCCACAAACTGAAAAAACTAGGGATATTGTCCTAACTAAACCAAATAAAACACAACTACAGCCTATTGATACAGTTAACAAGATAAATGACTTTTTCTCAATTATAGGATCAAATCTTGCCAGTAACATCCCAGGTACCAGTGCCCAGCAAGTGATTACTTAGATGGGAATTTCCCAACCTTCTATCTTGCACCAACTGAGCCTACAGAAGTCACCACGATTAAGTCACTTAAAAATCAGGAAATCTGACTCAAGTCCCACCATTATTATACAAACGAGCGGCTCATGTCCTTTCACCTGCTGTTTCATTACTCTTTAACAAATCACTAGAAACTAGCAGTTTCATGACACTTCTCAAGATAGCAAGGGTTACATCAATACACAAAAGTGGTGACCTCACAGATTTAAACAACTACAGGCCAATATCAAACTTACCGTTGCTATCCAGAATCTTCGAGAAACTCGTGCACAAGAGATTATATTCATTTATAACAGCGCAAAGCATATTTAACCCTGACAATTTGGCTTCAGGAAAAGCAAATGCACAAACGACGCAACTAAAAGTGCTAGACCTGCTTTACACAGCAATGGAAAAAAATGAATATCCATTAGGACCCTTTATCGACCTAAGGAAAGCTTTTGATACAGAAGACCACAGCATCCTACTCCATAAACTTGATTATTATGGTATACAAGGCTACACACTTACATATCTCAAATCCTACCTTACTAACAGGCATCAATACGTCTCTATTAACCCTTTGAGTGTCTGTCCACATACTTGTACGTCATTGCAGCCAGGGTCGGTCACGTACTTGAACGCTAAATTCTAGCGCCTTCAACTCAAGAGGAGAAAGCTGGTATGCCTACATGTGAGAGAATGGGTCTGCACTGTCAGTGTGCGCAGTATAAAAAAAATTGTGGAGCCAGTGGTGCATTGTGGGAATACCATTTCAATAACCCTTGTTCACCATGTCTAGCAGTAAGAAACTCCTCACTCCCCTGCGAATTGGGACTCTTTTGTTCCCAAGCGACAAGTCAAACACAGATGGAAGTGTCAGTGAAGATGAATTTCATCGATTTGAGGAGTTTGTGACGAAAACAATGCCCAGGAAACCAGAGGGAAGGAAGAAAGGAAGGTAGGAAGAAAGGAAGGAAGAAATGAGAGGAAGGAAGGAAGAAAGGAAAAGATGAGAGGAAGGAAGAAGTAAGAAAGGAAGGAGGGAAAGTAGGTAGGAAGGAGGGAAGGTAGGTAGGGAGGAGGGAAGGTAGGTAGGATGGAGGGAGGGAAGGTAGGTAGGTTGGAAGGAAGGAAGGTAAGAAGTAAGGAAGGACACCCATCATCCTAGGATAACCCAAAATTCAGAGGTGGTAAATTAGACACATATGCAACACTTGGGTATCTTTATTGAGGAAACGCTTTCGCACACAGTGGCTTCATCAGTCCATACAAAGGAGAATCGTGAAGAACAGGAGGAGTATGAGGTGGTCAGTCCCTCAATCTTGAGTCGATGTTGTCAGTCCATCAATCTTGAATAGAATACAACATATGAACCATTCATTTACATCCTGTCTGACACTGCAACATCTTGGTATCTTAATACAGGGATTTCTTCGCTTGCCTATTCCTTGGGCACGACCTACTTCCACATTGGACAAATGTGACACCTACAACTGCTGCACCTCTCCTGTCTACAGTATATAAGCTTCCTCTACGCTCATATGTTGTATTCTATTCAAGATTGATGGACTGACAACATCGACTCAAGATTGAGGGACTGACCACCTCATACTCCTCCTGTTCTTCACGATTCTCCTTTGTATGGACTGATGAAGCCACTGTGTGGCGAAACGTTTCCTCAAGAAAGATACCCAAGTGTTGCATATGTGTCTAATTTACCAACTCGTCGGTTCTCTGAACCATTCATTTACATTCATAGGTGATTTATTTCTATGTGGTTGGTGGGGTAATGTGGAAGGGATGTGTGTTGACAGGCAGAGAGGGTAGTGAGGGATGGTGTAATTTGTTATTGTGACAATAATTACGATGGTGACTTGGCAGAGAAGAGATGAGAGGAAGGAAGGAAGGAAATAAGTAGGAAAGGAATGAAGGAAGAAGGGAAGCTAGGAATAAAGGTTGTGGGGGAGAAGACATGGGTCCCCTTTTGTGTTGACAGGTTGACAGGCAGTGAGGGTGGTGAGTAATGGTATAATATGTCATTGTGACACTAATTAGGATGGTGATTGGCATATTTACAAGTCCACCCCCACACAGATGGAAGTGTCAGTGAAGATGAATTTCATGATTTTGAGGAGTTTGTGACCAAAGCAATGCCCAGGATACCAGAAGGAAGGAAGAAAGGAAGAGATGAGAGGAAGGAAGAAAGGAAGAGATGAGAGGAAGGAAGAAAGGAAGAGATGAGAGGAAGGAAGAAAGGAAGAGATGAGAGGAAGGAAGAAAGGAAGAGATGAGAGGAAGGAAGAAAGGAAGAGATGAGAGGAAGGAAGAAAGGAAGAGATGAGAGCAGGGAAGAGATGAGAGGAAGGAAGAAGTAAAGAAGGAAGAAGGGAAGGTAGGTAGGAAGGAAGAAAGGAAGAGATGAGAGGAAGGAAGGAGGGGAAAGGGAGGTAGAAAGGATGGAAGGTAGGTAGGATGGAGGGAAGGTAGGAAGGAAGGTAAGAAGTAAGGAAGGAAGGTCGAAGGAAGGACAAACCTCAACCTAGGATAACCCAAAATTTAGACAGTGATTTATTTCCATGTGGTTGGTGGGGTTGGGGAGGAAGGGATGTGTGTTGACAGGCAGTGAGGGTGGTGAGTGATGGTGTAATTTGTTATTGTGACACTTGTAAACAATATAATGACAGCAAAGTTTGTGTGATTATTGTGTAGTATACAATGAGTGAATATATATCAAATAGTCTGTATTGGTCTCACAGGCCATAAAAGTTACTTGAAAAAATAAAATATTAAAAAATAAAAAAAGTAGGAAAAAAAAAAATAAATTATTACCAGGTGACCGGCAGTTGGCGATGTTGGCGTAAGCAGTTCAATTTCTGTCACCTTCACGCTTCCATATCTCACTAAGTATTGATAAAAAAAAAAAATGGTCTATAAAACACAAAAAAAAAACTATCATTTCATAAGAATTTTTTTTTTTCGAATATTTTTTGACCCTGAGAACGAGTTTGGGAGAGAGCCTCTTGACCCTCAAAGGGTTAAGGACACAACCTCATCAACAAGACTACTGGATACTGGAGTGCCACAGACACGTGTCCTTGGTCCCCTTCTCTTCCTCTTATACATCAATGATCTTCCTAATGTACAGTGGACCCCCGAGTTTCGTAAACCCCGGAAATCGTACAAGTATGTAAGTATAAAATTATAAGTGCTTGTGGAAGTGTATTTTTGGGGGTCTGAAATAGACTAACGTACGTGACATTTTTCCTTAAGGGAGTAAATTCGTTCGGTAATGGGGCTTGAGCAGACTTAAGGAGTGAAGTTTTTATGAAACTCGGGGGTCCACTGTATATCTGGAGAGAGAGTGAGTGTTCCAGGGGTCAACGCCCCTGCGGCCCGGTCTGTGACCAGGCCTCACAACACCTGAAACCTATTCTCTTTGCTGACAACACGACTTATGTCTTCTCCCACCATAATATTGCCTTACTCAACACCATTGTTAACGAAGAGCTAGTAAAAATATGGACCTGGATGCCTGCTAATAAACTTACACTTAATACTGACAAAACCTTCTATACAGTGGACCCCCGAGTAACGTAAAAACTTCATTCCAGAAGCCTGCTCAAGTGCTATTACCAAACGAATTTACTCCTTTAAGAAATAATGTGAAGTAGGTTAGTCCATTTCAGACCCCCAAAAATACACTTACAAAAGCACTTACAATATTATACTTACATAATTGTACGATTTCCGGGGTGTTCGTTACTTGGGGTTCCACTGTATTATGTTTGGGAACAGAGCAGGTGTTGCCCAGCTGAACATTATGATTGACAACACTCTTATTGTTAAACATAATGAGGTCAAATTTATGGGCCTATACCTTGACAGCAACCTGAAATTCAGCTCCCATATCCAACACATAACAAGAAAAGTATCCAAAACGGTTGGGATCCTCTCTAAGATACGTTACTACGTACCACAATCAGTCCTACTCGCACTATACTATTTACTCATCTATCCCTACCTCATCTATGCTATTTGTGCCTGGGGATCAATAGCAGCAACCCACCTAAAGCCAATAATAACCCAACAAAAAGCCACAGTAAGAATTATCATGCAATCAATACTAGGTAACACACCCCACTCTTCAAAGACCTAAACTTACTCACTGTACAGAACATCCACACCTACTACTGTGCAACCTACATTTACAGAACCAAAAATTCCAGTACAGTGGACCCACAAGGTTCGGTCATAATCCGTTCCAGGAGCTACACCTTAACTCGAACTGTTGAAAAGTTGAACCCTTATTTCTCATAAGAAAAATTGTAAATAAAATTAATCCGTTCCAGACACCCAAAAATATTCACAAAAAATTAATTTTGTAAAGATAAACTATACTTTTACATACACAAAACAATTATAAATATATATAAAGTATAATAAATTTATAATTAAACATTTAAAGTAACATTTACTTACCTTTATTGAAGAAACTTGCTGGCATCTGGAAGATAGGGAGGAGGACAGGGTGAGGGCTTAGTGTTTGGAAGGGGAATCCCCCTCCATAAGGACTTCAGGTAACAAGTCTCTCTCTGGGGTTACTTCCCTTCTTTGTCTATTAATCCCACTAGGACCAGCTTGAGAGTCACTAGACAGCTGTCTAGAAAAATAACTGTCCAGAGTGCTCTGTTTCTGGCATCTCTTTAACATTTTCCTGACTTGGGACAAGGTTTTGTCATTGAACAAGTTGCAGATGTGGCTTGTTTCAGCTTGCTCAGGGTGGTGTTTTTCAATGAATGTCTGCACCTTAGTCCACATAGAACACATTTCTTTAATCTCTGAAGAAGTTACTACCTCACCCTGTCCATCTTCCTCCTGTGAATCAATTTCCTCTACTGTGGTCTGATGCTGTTCCAGATGAAGCTCTTTCAGCTCTTGAGTGGTTAGGTCTACACTGTGCTCCTCCACCAACTCTTCCACATCCTCACCACTCACCTCCAACCCCAGGGACTTGCCTAATGCCACAATATCTTCCACAACAGGCACAGGGTCGTCAGGGTCAGGGTCGGCCTCAAATCCTTCAAAATCCCTTTTCAACACAATCCTGCCACAGTGGTCTCCAAGCAGAGTTCAAAGTTCTGGAAGTCACTCCTCCCAAGCCTTACCTATAAGGCCTATGCAATGGAGGATACTGAAGTGATCTTTCCAGAACTCTCTTAGGGTCAAATTTGTGTCCGAGGTCACTTCAAAGAATTTTGAAATGCTGCTTTTGTGTACAGTTTCTTGAAGTTAGAAATGACCTGCTGGTCCATGGGCTGGATTAGAGGAGTGGTGTTAGGAGGCAAGAACTTCTCTTTATAAAACTGAAGTTCTCAGACAAATAGTCTTCCAAGTTGTGTGGATAAGCAGGAGCATTGTCCAGTACCAGGAGGCACTTGAGTCCCAATTTCTGTTCCAGGAGGTATTTCTTCACACTGGGGCCAAACACTCTAGTGAGCCATTCCAGGAAAATTGCCTTTGTGACCCATGCCTTGGTGTTAGCCTTCCACAACACACAAATTATTCTTGTTCACTTTGTGTTTCTTGAACACTCTGGGATTTTCAGAGTGATACACCAACCAGTAAAGGCTTCACTTTAAAATCCACACTAGCATTACTACACAACATGAGAGTTAACCTGTCCTTCATAGCCTTGTGTCCTGGCAGTGCCTTTTCCTCTTGAGTAATGTAGGTCCTCTTTGGCATTGTGAAGGTTGTTGCCAATCTTCTTAGGAAAAGTAGAATAGAAAAGACAATAATAACAATAACAATAAACACTTTATTTTAATAGAAAGAAATTTAAATAATAAATACGTAAATATGACTATAATAATCCTATCTTAAGAAAAATGAAAAATGAAAACAAAAATATATAACTGATCCAAAGCTAGGTATTTACAGATGAACGTAGATGACTGTGTTGATCTTGTTAACACTAGCTATGAATCGATATTAGACTCTGTGTTGCTGGTGCATCGATGAAGGTTAACTCATACTCTGTTAAAGGATGTTTCCCAAAATCCAACATTTTTCCACATCCACAATAATGCCCAAAACGAAGTATCAGGGACTCAGGTGAAGGTTGCCCTGGTAAAGTACAGTTGCCTGGGGTTTCTAGATGTGAAAGAACTACTAGTTAGTTTGATATCTTTATTACAAAACCCCCATCCTGTGGGGGGAGCAAAAGAACAGAGGTACATAATGGGTCCAGGGACTGGACCCCAAAGTTATGATAGCTGAAAAGTTACAAAGGTAATGAACTAACAAGTTAAAAAGGTAATGAACTCACAAGTTCAAAGGTAATGAAACATTAATAAATTTACACACGTTTATGAGGTTACAATCATGAACAAATTAAACAATGAAACTTCCCTTTAGTCTACACCCAGTCACAACTGTTGATTCCCCTTGGTGCAAATTTTATTGTTGGGTCAAAATACACACCCATAAACAACACACACATACACCCCCATATATAAACACACACACCAACACCCACCCCTTCCTTAATACAGTGCACAAAAAAGGAATCAAACGGCGGGGAACACACACATCTGGTGGTTTTTTTTTAACCTCCAAAATACTTGTAAAAACAACTAGGGGGCATAGTGAAGAGGTGGAAAAGACCCTGTTTCTCACTTTAGAAATGCCCCCCACTCACCAACCGATGACTGCGGAAACAGGACTGGGGGAAAACCCAAAAAAAGAATTACTACCATTTTTTGTTTTTATTCACATGTAGGCAAAGGCCTTTAAAAGAAAAGGGGGAGACAAAAAACAAAAAATTTTCCCCAAAAGCCAAGGGGGGGCAGAGCAGAAGTTAATGTTGCTAAAAATGAGTGAAGCTCAAAACAAATTAATGATTGAAGCTCGTTAAAAAAAAATAATTAAGATAAGAGCAGCTGTGAAGTACTTACAGTGAGGTCTGGGGGGGCCATCAGTGTTTAACCGTGGCCGGACCTAGCATTACACCTCTCCGGGAAAAAAGGGGGGGGGGGGTATGGCGGGAGCTAAACCTCCCCCCCCCCAACAAGCAGTTTTACCTTTAAAACCTTTCACTATAAACCTTCACTTTCTTTCCCCTTTATTTTGGCCCCTTTTCCCCCCACCCCCCCATACCAAGACTGCGGGTCAATGAATGAAGAGAAATTATGAGGTAAAAAAAAAAAAAATTAAAAAAATGATAAAATGCAATTTTGCCCACTGTCAGACTTAACCAGTCAGAGAAATAATTAGAGGAACCATTGATATCCCTATATAAAAAAGCCTGGGTGCCAATGCCAAAACTTAAGAGGCGACTGGGTTCTTTAAAATTTCCCCTGGTATCCAAGGTTTATGCCCCTTTCAATAATTTTTTTTCCCCTAGTAAAGAATTTGGTTGGGAAATTTCCCCGGGGAAACTTTTCCCGGTTGGGGTCTTTTCCTGCGGGGGGGAATTTATACCCCAAAAGGCCAGAAGCAGGGTCGTGGATATAGGTGTAGTAAGCCATTGCCCCTTTTTTGAAACCCATATTTTTTTGACACCTGCTGTACATATGGGGCCCAGAAATCGGGGGTCTTTTTTTGGCCACATCTTGAGGGGCCCCAGTGTTGGTCGCTGGCAGGTCAGGGGGCCTTTGAAATTGACTGGGGACGGTCGGGGATGACCCGGGGGGGAATAATCTACTTTCCTTAGGGATCGACCCCCTTTGGGCCCTTTTGGGGAAATTGGGGGTTCCGCATACAACCCCGGGGGCCCCCGCAACCCCCGCAGCCCAATCAGATTACGCTCTAATGAATTTTTGATTTTTAAAAGGGGTGGGGAAAGGGTTTTGGCAACCATGAAATCTAAAAAGATTTTTAAGTTTTTTTTAAATTTCCCGCGCTGTCTACCCAAAAAAACAAACAAACGAAAGAGGGGAAATTTTTAACTGCTGGAAGTTCGGGCCGGTTGTAATGCCGCATACTTGAAATTCTTCCTTTTGGAAATTTTGGGGGTTTTCTGGTAAGCCTTGAATTTTTTCCCCTTTAACAGATTATAGTCACAAATGATATCTTTTACAAAGATGCATAAATGTTAAAAACTGTCCCTGAGAAAAACCCCAAACCCCCGCCTAGTAGCCCAAGAACAACTGGCCATTCCAAAAGGGTAGCTGTATTTTCAAATCTGATAAATATAATTTTCCCCTTCCCCCCCTGTAAAGGGGGGGAAAAATTTTGGGGTGGGAAATATGAAGGAGTGGGTTTCCACTACGCCCTTTTCCCAATTTTCTGCTGGGAAAAAAATTTTTTTTTTTAAATTTCCCAATTTTTTTGTTTTTTTTTTCTTTCCCCATTTTTTTGGGTTTCCCCCTTTTTTTTTTGGGGGGTGCCTTCTAAAAACCTTTTTTATTTTCTTGTTTTTGCTTTTCCAGGGGAAAAATTTTACATTTTTTTATTTTTCTTTTTTCTCCCCTTTTTTCCCAAAATTTTTTTCTTCTTCCCTTTTTTCCTTGTAAAATTTTTTTTCCCCTTTTTTCCCCCTTTTCCTTTTTCTAACTGCTTTTTTTTTTTAAATTTTTTTTCTCCTTTCCTCTTTTCCCCCCTTTTTTAATCCCCTTGCTTTTTTTTAACTTTTTTTTTTCCCAAATTTTAAAAAGGAAAGTTTTAAAAATTTTGAAAAATTTAAAGTTTTCCCCAAACGGGAATTTTTCCCCCTACCCCGGGTTTCTTTAAGGGGGGAAGCAAAAAAAGGGAAAAGGGGGGTTTAAAAACCTCCCCCAAAGGGGAAAAACAAAACCCGGGGGTTTAAAACCCCCTTAAAATTTTTTCGGAAAAAAACCCAAGGGAAAGGCCCGCTCCCCAAACGGGGGAAAAATTTTTTGACCCCCCCCTTTCCCCCAAAAAAAGATTTTGGGGTTCCCCCTTTAAAACCAAAAACCAAAAAACCCCCAAAACCGGGGGCTGACCCAAAAAAACCCCAACCCCCAAAGGGGGAAAATAAAACCCCCCGTTTTAATTTGGATAACAAAACGGTTTTTTAAAATTTCCTCCAAAAAATGAGATAAAAAAAAAAAAAGGGGGGTCGGGGGAAAGGGGGGGAAAACAGAGTTAAAATTTCCCGGTGCCTGGCAGTTTTTTTTTTCCCCCTTCCCAGTAAAATGTTTAAAAAAAAAAGGCCCCAAAACCTTTTTTTCAATCTGGCAAGGTCGCCATTGTAAGGTTTTTGCCAATCTTCAAGAAAAGTAGAATAGAAAAAGACAATAATAACAATAACAATTTAAAATTTTTTTTTTTAAAAGAAAAAAAAAATAATAAATAAGTAAATATGACTATAATAATCCAATCTTAAAAAAAAGAAAAAAAAAAAAAAAATCTATAACTGACCCCAAAACTGATTTTTTGATGGACGTAGAAGACTGTGTTGATCTTGTTAACACTGTAGCTATGAATCGAAAAAGACCCTTTTGGGGATCGAAAGGGTTTAAATCCCACTCGTTTTTGGAAAAATTTTTCCCAAAAAACCAAAAGTTTCCCCCATACAATAATGTCACAAACGGGGAAAAAAACAGGGACTCAGGTGGGTTTTTCCCCCCCTAAAAACAGTTGCCCCGGGGTTTTAGAAGGGGGGTTAAGGGGAAAAATGGGGGGTTTTGGGGGGAAAAAAATTTGGGGGTAAAAAACCCGTTTCTCACCTTTTGGGGGGACGCCGGCCCCCCCCCAGCCTTGAACCGATGATCCGTGCGGAAACAAGGACTGTGGGGGGAAAACCCAAAAAATTACCCCACCACTCTGTTTATTCCCCCGTAGGCATAAGGCCTTTTAAAAAAAAAGGGG
Organism: Cherax destructor; assembly: GCA_009830355.1. NCBI lineage: Eukaryota > Metazoa > Arthropoda > Malacostraca > Decapoda > Parastacidae > Cherax > Cherax destructor. The sequence continues at coordinate 1,663 of WNWK01028273.1, read as the reverse complement.
AGGCTGAAATGTTGCTAAAAATGAGTGAAGCTCAAACAAAAATAGTGAAACCCCCTTTTTTAAAAAAAAATAATTAAGATTTAAAAGCATTTTTGTACTTAAGGGGGGCTGGGGGGTCCCCCCGAGTGGGTTTAACCTGTGGCCGGAGCCTAGCATTACACCTCTCACCGGGTGAAAAGGGGGGGGGTAAGGGGGTAAACACTCACCCCACCTCAACAAAAGACTACCATTCAACTATCACTATACATACTGTCACACTTTCATTACTCCTATCTATGGACTTTTCCCTCACAGGCAATTTTTTTCCCAAAAAAAGGCCTGTTTCATCACAATTAAACACTTGTTCGGGGGGGAATTGTTCAGTGTCTAAAACCCCCCTTTAAAATTTAGACTCAAATTTTTCAGCCGCATGCTTGTCTGAACTGGCTGCCTCACCATGCCTTACATCACCGTGTATGCCACTACATTTTCCCTTTAAACTGTCAAACCAGCCTTTGGTTGGTTTTTAAACCCGTTCCGGGGGGTTGAGAAATATTTTGGGAAAAAAAATTTTTTTAGCTTATGAAATTATAGTTTTTTTTTTTCTAAATCTAAATGGCTAAAAAAAAGAAAATTTGCGATCAATATTACGGAGATATGGAGGCTTCAAGTTGACCAAAATTGAACAGCTGACAGCAACATCGGTGACTTCCGGGGTTTGGCCGGGGAATAGTTTTTTTTTTTTTCTACTTTTTCTTTTTTTTTTTTTTATTTTTTTTAAGTAACTTTTTTGTCCTGTGAGACCAATATAAACCATATTTTGTATATATACACCCTTGTATACCCCCCCCAAAACCGCTGGCTGGCTGGCTTGCTGACCCAGCTGGTGGGTGGCTGGCTAGCTTGCTAACCAGCTGGCTGGGGGGGCTGGCCAGCTGGCTGGGTGGCTGAACAGCTAGTTGGGTAGGCCAGCCGACTGGCTGGCTTGCTGGCTGACCAGCTGACTGGTTGGGACCTGACCAGCTGGCTAGCTGATCAGTTGGCTGGCTGGTTTTAGCTGACCAGCTGGCTGGCTGAACAGCTGGCTGGATGGATGGCCAGCCAGCTGGCTTGGCCTTTTTGGGTGACCCCGCCAGCCAGCTGGCTGGCTTGCTGACCAGTTTGGGTGGCTGGCAGGCTGGCTGGGCCAGCCGGCTGGCTTGGCTAGCTGACCAGCCGACTGGCTGGCTACCTGACCAGCTGGCTGGCTGGCTTGCTGACCAGGGCTGGCTGGCTAGCTGACCAGTTTGGGTGGCTGGCTGGGGTGGGCCCAGCTGGCTGGTTTGGGTAGCTGACCAGCTGGCTGGCTCAACAGGGTGGTTGCATGGATGGTCAGCCGGGGCCCGCTGGCTGTGTCTATCTCACAGGAAAAACGTAAATACAATTATACATAGTGTAAATTACCTAGGGGGCACATGAGAATATAATAATAATAATAATAATAATAATTATTATTATTATTATTATTGAAGGAAGGGTAAGTGTGGGGCTTATCACTAATCTAATTACAGAAGTGACATTTGAAGAAAGGGGGGGGTCCCTTATCTTTTTTTTTATCTCTAAACTAATTACAGTGGGCCCCGAGTTTCTAAAAAATTTCATTCCCCCCAAATCTGCTCAAGTGCCATTACCGAACGAATTTACT
>WNWK01028272.1:0-25540 GCA_009830355.1 Cherax destructor | reverse complement strand
TTGCTATAACTTCATCCCAATAGGGTCGGAGCCCCATGGAGCATGGGGAGTGTGCTCTAAAGTTTTCAGAGGCTGGGTGGAAAACTCATCATAGAAACCAAGGACCACAGGGCGACCAGCTTCTCTTTCAGAGACTCAGTGTTGCGATCCAGGGGAAATGCCTGCAGTATTCTGGGCACGGGCCACTGCCGGGAGTTGGACAAGTATTTGACATGTAGCTCTGAGTTGTTATCTATGTTTTTTTACTCCCCATTGTATTTTGTCTTGAAATAAAGTTTGTAAAAAGATGGGGTGGTAGGGAAGTGGAATATTCAAATGGCTTCAGAAAGAAATCTAAATATTCTTCCTTGAAGTCTTTTATCCACTTCTCCGAGGCAATGGTCCCACAATTGACACCAGGGTGGACCCCATCCTATATATATATATATATATATATGCCACGTTCATGTTCCAGCGTCTCAGCGTGGCCATCCAGAGGGGAAAAGCATGCTGCATACTTGGCTCAGTCCGGCTTGGGAGGAGCTGGAGGAGATTCATAATCTTTGATATATTGTACCATTGTATTCATGTTCATGTTTATGTTTTCTGTCAATGTATTCTGTATATTAATAAAGTTTTCATATATTATATATAGGGGTGGTAGGAGAAGAAAATATTCAAACAGCTCCGGGGAGAACCTCGAGTTTTCCCTGAGGTACGTTTATCGTCTTCTCTGAGGATGAGCTTCCCAATAAAGTTCTAGAGGTGGTACCTCCTATATATAATATATATATATATATATATATATATATATATATATATATATATATATATATATATATATATATATATATATGTAGATAAATGGTTCAGAAACCGACAAGTTGTTAAAGTTAGAGACATATGCAACACTTGGGTATCTTTTGTGAAACGTTTCGCCACAAGTGGATTCATCAGTCAATACAAAGAAGAAAGTAGTAATAAAGGAGAGTTTGAGGTAATCAGTCCCTCGGCCTGGAGTCGATGTGTTACCATCAATCTTGAAGTAAATACAACATAGGCAAATAGAAGTTGCTTATATACTATAGACAGGTGAGATGAAGCAGGAGGAGGGCGGGTCATAGGGTATCCTCCACTAGTCGAGTAGTCCTTGTCCAAGGTTTGGACAAATGTTGAAGAATCCCTTGTATCAAGATCCCAAGAAGTTGCTGTGTCAGACAGGATGTAGATGAATGGTTCAGAGAACCGACAAGTTGTTAAATTAGACACATAGCACCCTTGGGTATCTTTATTGAGGAAGTTTGCCACACAGTGGCTTCATCAGTCCAATACAAAAGAAAGTAGTAATAAAGGAGGTTTGAGGAATCAGTCTCGGCTGGGTCGATGTGTTCAGTCCATCAATCTTGAAGTAAATACAACATAAGGCAAATATTTGCCTTATATTGTATTTACTTCAAGATTGATGGATAATCCCAGACTGTTACCAAACTTTATTACTACTTTCTTCTTTGTATTGACTGATGAAGCCACTGTGTGGCAACTTTCCTCAAAAGATACCCAAGTGTTCATATGTGTCTAATTTAACAACTTCGGTTCTGAACCATTCATCCATCCTGTCTGCACGTACTTGGGATCTTGATAAAGGATTCTTAATTTGTCAAACCTTGGACAGGACTACTTCGGCAGTGGATGAACCCATGACCTGCCTCCCCCATCTCACCTTCTACAGATAAAGCAGCTTCTGCCCATTTGTATTTTAGTGAGGACTGAACACATCGAGCACGACTCATTCAACCTCCTTTTACACTGTTCTTGTTTGGACTGATGAGCACTGTGTGGCGACTTTCCAATAAAGATACCCAAGTGTTGCATATGTGTCTATTTAACAACTGTCGGTTCTCTGAACCATTCATCTACATCCTGTCTGACAAGCAACTTCTTGGGATCTTGATAAAAAGGGATTCTTCAACATTTGTCCAAACCTTTGGAAAAGGACTTACTTCGACTAGTGGATGATACCACTATGACCCCGCCTCCTCCTGCTTCATCTCACCTGTCTACAGTATATAAGCAACTTCTATTTGCCTTATGTTGTATTTACTTCAAGATTGATGGACTGAACACATCGACTCCAGGCCGAGGGACTGATTACCTCAAACTCCTCCTTTTATTACTACTTTCTTCTTTGTATTGGACTGATGAAGCCACTGTGTGGCGAAACGTTTCCTCAAAAAAAGATACCCAAGTGTTGCATATGTGTCTAATTTAACAACTTGTCGGTTCTCTGAACCATTCATCTACATCCTGTCTGACACAGCAACTTCTTGGGATCTTGATACAAAGGGATTCTTCAACATTTGTCCAAACCTTTGGACAAGGACTTACTTCGACTAGTGGATGATACCACTATGACCCCGCCTCCTCCTGCTTCATCTCACCTGTCTACAGTATATAGCAACTTCTTTTGCCTTATGTTGTATTTACTTCAAGATTGATGGACTGAACAAAATCGACTCCAGGCCGAGGGACTGATTACCTCAAACTCCTCCTTTATTACTACTTTCTTCTTGTATTGGACTGATGAAGCCACTGTGTGGCGAAACGTTTCCTCAATAAAGATACCCAAGTGTTGCATATGTGTCTAATTTAACAACTTGTCGGTTCTCTGAACCATTCATCTACATCCTGTCTGACACAGCAACTTCTTGGGATCTTGATACAAAGTATTCTTCAACATTTGTCCAAACCTTTGGACAAGGACTTACTTCGACTAGTGGATGATACCACTTGACCCCGCCTCCTCCTGCTTCATCTCACCTGTCTACAGTATATCGCAACTTCTATTTGCCTTATGTTGTATTTACTTCAAGATTGATGGACTGAACACATCGACTCCAGGCCGAGGGACTCATTACCTCAAACTCCTCCTTTTATTACTACTTTCTTCTTTGTATTGGACTGATGAAGCCACTGTGTGGCGAAACGTTTCCTCAATAAAGATACCCAAGTGTTGCATATGTGTCTAATTTAACAACTTGTCGGTTCTCAGAACCATTCATCTACATCCTGTCTGACACAGCAACTTCTTGGGGTCTTGATACAAAGGGATTCTTCAACATTTGTCCAAACCTTTGGACAAGGACTTACTTCGACTAGTGGATGATACCACTATGACCCCGTCTCCTCCTGCTTCATCTCACCTGTCTACAGTATATAAGCAACTTCTATTTGCCTTATGTTGTATTTACTTCAAGATTGATGGACTGAACACATCGACTCCAGGCCGAGGGACTGATTACCTCAAACTCTCCTTTATTACTACTTTCTTCTTTGTATTGACTGATGAAGCCACTGTGTGGCGAAACGTTTCCTCAATAAAGATACCCAAGTGTTGCATATGTGTCTAATTTAATATATATATATATACAGTTCACCTCTTCGGCTATTAATTTTCAATGATACCGCACACCTACTACATTGGACATACCAGGAATTCATATCAAAGACTGGGCATGGCACAGTTACTAGTGGATGATTTTAATCACGAAGAGATTGACTAGGAAAACCTGGAGCCACATGGAGAACCATAAACGTGGAGAGCTCAGTTGATGGAGGTAGTACTGGTAAATCTCATGCATCAACATGTAAGGGACACTTCCAGAGAGGAGAGGATGAACCAGCAAGACTGGACCTTATATTCACCTTGAGTAGTTCAGAAATTGAGGGCATCACATATGAAAGGCCCCGTGAATTAGTGATCAAGTGGTCCTGAACTTCGAAAGCAGAGTAGAGTTACAAGTGGAGAGAGAAGCAGCACGAGTACGACAGGAAAAAACAAACTACTTAAGAGGGGACTACACAGTCATGAGAAATTTCCTGCATGAGGTTCAGTGGGAAAGAAAACTGGCGGAAAATCAGTAATTAAAATGATGGAATATGATACAAAATTCAAGGATGCAGAAGAGAGGTTCATAGCCAAGGTCACCAGAAACAATGGGAAGACCAGAAGAAGCCCTTGGTTCGCCTAAAGGTGTACAGAGGCCAAACCTAAGTGAGTTAGAAAATAGAAAATGTATTGAAGACAAAGGACCCACGTAAATAAGGAAAATGTCATAGCATCGAAAGACAAATCTGATCTAAAGCTGTTGTACAGCCACATCAGGATTAAAACGACAGTCAAAGACCAGGTAATCTGGCTCAGAAAGGAAGAAGGGAAGATCACAAGAAACGACGTGAAGTATATATATATATATATATATATATATATATATATATATATATATATATATATATATATATATATATATATATATATATATATATATATAACAATGAAACCACGAAACAAGTGGTTTCGTTGCTATATAGACTGCTTGTTGAGGCGGGTATTCAAACAGGAGGAGGCTGAAATTAATTCTTAGCATCCACTGCCACGAGTGTCCTCGCAACATGAAACAAGGCTAGTTTGCTACTTAGTTTGAACTGTCATTACTTCTTGAATCACATTCAGAACAAAACCTTAATCAAAGATTGAATGCGTATACTCATTCAATCTTGGATTAAGGTTTTGTTCTGGTCGTGATTCAAGAAGTAATGGCACTTTAAACTAAGTAAAGAAAAGTTTATTTGAATATATACGTCGTCACTAAGCACAGATACTGCACACATGTTGTGGTGAAAATAATGCTCAGTGTATCTGATATGTTTTCATTTACATAGGGGAGTCATGATGAGTTAGTGCTCTGTTTATAGATCCATCCAAAAGGCCTGGAGTAATTACACGATTCAAAGTCAATTGCAATTACAATTTTAATTACTTTTCCGGCTTTTTGATTACAAATACAGTTGCTTGGGCAGAAACAAATAGCAAGCCACTATTACAATTACATGATTCTTTGTTAAATCATTTTCTTCACTTACTACGAATTCTACTAATGTTGAAATCATTGTTAAATGTTCTAAATAATACACAAATATTAGACTTCACATTTTGTATTTAAATGTAAGTAATTGAATAATACACAATATCATTAGTTACATTTTCCATCAGAGTCAACAGATGAATAATTTTTAAGTAATGTTTGTTACATTAAATCAGGCAATGATACAGCACGATTACAAATAACTAAATAAGCTTAATTTCACATAATGTATTTAAATGTGTTAGTTCTAAGAAATAAAGACCTATATATTTTCTTCTTTCCCTAGACCTATAAGGTGAAGACATAAGATTTTTTGCTATGAAGTGTTGCAGAAAGATCAAAGTGAGTTATTTCACAACGTGTAAAGTAATATAAATATTTACTTTAATGGTGTTCAAAATCTTACATAAGCTACATCCATTTTCACATATTGCAGTTAATTAAGATTCATGCATACCCAGTACTCAGATACCCTTAATCAGAAGTTTGCGAAGGTTGAAGGTCACAGCTTAGTGGGAACAAAACGTATTTCTACTATGGTAAATATACTCAGTTATATTCACTGTATCTGAACTTCTTGCCAACTCCCAAGATTAGAGTTATAGCAACTGTGTTGAATTTGGCGTCTACACTGATTCTGAGTATCACTGAAAGCACTTGGCTCACAACATGCTCATTGGAGTAGCCAAAGACATGATAAAAATATCAGGGAAAAAGGAATGATTTTTCTTTGGACTTCATCACGCATTAAACTGGTCTTTTCTGAAACAGTTTATAAATTATCAAAAGAAAGTATCCTGAATGCAAATGTACGATATAACATTAGTTTTTCAGTGTGTAGCATTAAGAATAATATTAGAGAAAAAAATAAACTTAATTTCATAAGAATGCAGTTATAAAATGACGTTCTAAGTCTATCTTCATACGGGAGATTCCTTATACTGTAAATCATTTTAGTCATTCTTCTCCAATGAATCTATATCCATCCTGTAGTAAGGAGACCAAATTAGACACATATGCAACACTTGGGAATCTTTATTGAGAAACGTTTGCCACACAGTGGCTTCATCAGTCCAATACAAAGTAGAAAGGAGTAGGAGAGGATGAGTTTGAGGTAATCAGTCCTCGGCCTGGAGTCGATGTGTTCAGTCCATCAATCTTCAAGATTGATGGACTGAAATACGACTCAGGCCGAGGACTATCCTCAAACCCTCCTTTATTACTACTTTCTTCTTTGTATTGGACTGATGAAGCCACTGTGTGGCGAAACGTTTCCTCAATAAAGATACCCAAGTGTTGCATATGTGTCTAATTTAACAACTTGTCGGTTCTCTGAACCATTCATCCACAGCACATGGTCGTAGAGGTGGCTTATATGCTGTAGTCAGGTGAGGCGAAGCAGGAGGAGGCGGGGTCATAGTGGTACCATCCACTAGTCGAAGTAGGTCTTCGTCCAAAGGTTGGACAAGTGTTGAAGAATTAGTTTGTATCAAGATCCCAAGATGTTGCTGTGTCAGACAGGATGTAGATAAATGGTTCAGAGAACCGACAAGTTATAAATTAGACACATATGCAAAACTTGGGAATCTTTATTGAGGAAACGTTTCGCCACACAGCGGCTTCATCAGTCCAATACAAAGTAGAAAGGTGTAAGGAGAGGAGGAGTTTGAGGTAATCAGTTCCTCGGCCTGGAGTCGATGTGTTCAGTCCATCAATAAAGATTCTCAAGTGTTGCATATGTGTCTAATTTATAACTTGTCGGTTCTCTGAACCATTTATCTACAGTAAGGAGACCAAAACGGAGCTGCATAATCCAAATGAGGTCTCACTAGTGATGTATAGAGCTGTAAAATAATTTTTGGACTTCTGTTGCTTATACCTCTTGAAATAAATCCTAGTAATCTGTTAGCCTTATTGCGCACACTTAGGCACTGTTGTCTTGGCTTTAGATTTCTGCTTACCATGACTCCCAAGTCTTTTTCACATGGTAAATTAGACACATATGCTGAACCATTCGTCTACATCTTTTTCACATTCTGTGTGATCAAGCTCTACTTTACCTAGTTTATAAATTCGAGGGATATTTTCATTACCAAGGACTAGTACCTCACACTTGTCCACATTGAACTTCATCTGCCACTTTTCAGACCAAGACATTAATTTGTCCAAATCCTCCTGGAGTTCACTGGTATCCTCCTCAGAATGAATCATACGGCCTATTTTTGTATCATCAGCAAATTTACTCATGTCACTTGCAATTCCTTCATCAAGGTCATTTATGTAAATTATGAACAACAATGGGCCTAAAACTGATCCTTGTGGAACGCCACTAGTGACTAATCCCCATTCAGATTTGACCCCATTAATGGAAACTCTCTGCTTTCTATTGGTAAGCCATGCCTCTAACCATGCTAGAACTTTACCTCGTATACCATGAGCTGCCACCTTTCTTAAGAGTCTCTTGTGAGGTACTCTATCGAAGGCCTTACTGAAATCCAAGTAAACTATATCATATTGTTTATCACTGTCTACTGCCTCAAATGTTTTATTGAAAAACGTCAGTAAATTTGTCAGGCAGGAACGACCTCTCGTGAACCCATTATGTTCTTCAAGGTGACTTCTAATAATGTAAGCTATAATTGATTCTAATAATTTGCCTACTATAGATGTGAGGATTATTGGACGGTAATTTGATGGAATGGACTTATTCCCAGATTTGAATATAGGAACTACATTAGCTATCTTCCACATCTCTGGCACAACACCAATTAGGATGGACGAATTAAACACATTCGTTAATGGCTGACTAAGTTCCATCTTGCATTCTTTAAGTACCCTGGAAAACAACTCGTCGGGTCCCGGGGACTTATTTTGCTTCAGTTTATCTATCTGTTTGATAACCATGTCCCTCGTGACAGTAATATTAGTTAATTTTAATTCTTCAGGAACTGAATAATTGTTAATTTCTGGAATCTCATTTACGTCTTCTTGTGTAAAGACTGACAAAAAATAGTCATTAAATAGAGAACACATTTCAAAGTTCGTTATCCGTCAGCTGTCCTATACACTTGAAAGAACCCTTTTGGATTAGTCTTTGATTCATTAGCAACCTTAATCTCATAGTCACGTTTAGCCTTTTTAATCCCCTTTTTTACTTCTCTTTTAAACTGAACATATTGGTCAATAAGGTTAACATCTCCTCTTTTGATGCGACTATAAATTCTTCTTTTCTCCCCTAATATATGTTTTAGCCTCCTGTTAATCTATTTGGGATCGTTATTATTTGACCTAAATCTCTCTGGGGAATAAACATACTCTGTGCACGTTGTACATTATTAAGAAAAAAATCATAAACGCAGATCCCATCGCAATCGTTAGCTAGATTACCCCAGTCGAGATTAGACAGGTGTTCTCTAAGTCCAATATAATCGGCAGAACGAAAATCAGGAACTTTTACCGTATTATCCCTATTCTCGTAATCCCAGGTAATATTAAAAGTAATGGATTTGTGATCACTTGCGCCAAGCTCTTCAGTGATCTACAGATTATTTACAAGGGTGTATTTATTTGACAAGACTAGGTCGAGCAAATTATTACCTCTGGTAGGCTCTGTCACACACTGCTTCAGAAAACAGTCCTGAACTACTTCCATAAAGTCACTGGACTCCAGATTACCGGTCAAAGAAGTCCAGTCAATTTGACTAAAGTGAAAATTCCCTACTATCACTACGTTATTGTGTCTAGAAGCCCTAACAATTTCGTCCCAAAGAAGTCTCCTATCGAGATCCAAGCCTGGAGGTCGGTATATTACACCTAGATTCAGTTTTTCTTGACCTTCTAGAAACTCTACCCAAACAGATTCTGTTAATGATCCATCTATTTTTATGCCTTTTTTTATGCAGCAAATTATATTTTCTCGTACATATAATGCAACTCCACCCCCTTTCTCATTATATCTATCTACATGGAAAAACTTAAACCCCTGAATATGACACTCAGCAATCATATCCCGACTCTTTATATTATACCATGTTTCAGTTATTGCAATGACTTCAAAGTTCCCAGCACATGCTACCAAACGTAATTCGTTAATTTTATTTCTGGCGCTTCGACAGTTATTATAAAATACATTGATATGTATCTTCTTGTGAACCTTTTTCATATTCAGCTTTTGTTTTACACAATTTCTGTTACTATCATTACCCTGTGTTACTCGATTACTGTTATTGTTAAGATTTATGATATCAAAGCCTGAATCAATATTTTGGCCCTCATTATTTACCATTCCTAAACCCATACTTCTAACTAATCCTAGTTTAAAACCCTAACAACATCCTCAACTGAGCTAGCGAGAAATCCTACACCTTCCTTGGATACGTGAACCCCATCCCTGGCATACATGTCATTTCGGCCATAGAAGTGGTCAAAGTTGTCAATAAATGGGACTGCATTATCCTTACAGTGTTTGTACAGCCAGCAATTTATTCCAGTCGCTCTGGACAGCCATTCATTTCCAACACCCCTTCTTGGCAAATGTCACATATAACAGGGCTCCCCTTCTTCCTAATGATGTCTATTGCTGCCTTATACCTTCTAACTAAATCCTCACTTCTATGCTTGGCTATATCATTGCCTCCAGCACTGAGGCAGATAATAGGATTTATCCCATTACCATGCATGATGTTGTCAAGCCAGCTAACAATGTCTTCCATCCCAGCCCCAGGAAAGCAAACCCTCTGTCTCCTACTCCTATCCTTCAAGCAGAAGGCCCTATCCATATACCTAACTTGGCTATCCCCAACAACAACAATGTTTTTACCTTCCTTGGTGCCGTTCATCGTGACGTTCCCAGTAGTCGTTCGTCTGTATCACTGAAAAGGAGTTCGAAGTTTCCACAGCAGTCTCTTTCTTCGTCGTTACTACCTCTCCATTCGTTTTCTTGGTCTTCAACTTCGTCCCATGCTGTCCAGTCACTGCCCAGGTTCCCTTCTTGACCTGACGACTCACAACAGGAGGACTACTACGAATCTTATTGTTTTCCTCCGTCAATCGTCGTATCTCTAGCTTCGCTACCCTCAGTTCCTCCTTAAGCTTCTGGTAAAGTTGCTCAGTGGAGGGCATCTTGGTTCAGTCCACGGAGCACACTAGACACGTCTTCACTGAGCTAAGTACAGGTCACCACTGAACTTTGATAAATTTATTTACTCATGTGCAAGTCCTACTCAAATCCAACCCCTCTCACTCATGAAATTATCCAACCTAAATCTGAAACTACCCAAGGTCCTACCTTCAATAATCCTACTAGGCAGACTGTTCCACTCATCAACTACCCTATTCATTCTATGCTGAATGTTTTCTAACGAATTAATATCCAATCTGTAATATGGAGACCAGAACTGAACTGCATAATCTAGGTAAGGCCTTACTAATGATGTATAAAGCTGTAATATAACCGCTGGACTTTTGTTGCTTACACTTCTTGATATAAATCCCAGTAATCTATTTGCCTTATTACGTACGCTTATGGAAATAAATGGTATAAAATACCGACACAATGGAAAACTAAACACATAAGCAGTATAATGTGATCCTTTATTGACAACGTTTCGCCCACGCAGTGGGCTTTATCGAGTCACAGACAGATTACCTGGAAAATGAGCAACATGGAGATATATATAGGGTACAGTCAGGTGGAGAATGCTGGGTCAGGTGGAGAAAGCTGCATGTGACAGTCTTAAAAGTAGTGTGATAGTTAAAAACATTGTGTGACTTAAAGGACCTGCAGTGTACCATTCTTGAGTTCTAGGTGGGATAGCGTTGAAGAAGTTTCTTGGCAATAGGTTCAGCTATGTTGTAGAAGCCGTTGTTCTGGTTGAAGTTGTTGGATATACAGATGAGTGATGATTCTAGGATTCTTCGGTATTGCGTGTTGTCTTCTCTGGCGATGAGTCTTGCGTTTCTGTAGTTGATTAAATGGTTGTGTAAATTTTGGTGTTGAACACAGGCATTTCTTGAGTCGTCAGATCTGCCTGCGTACTGGTGTTCTGAAATGCGTGTTTGTAGGTCTCTGGATGTTTCAACGTAATTTGCTGCAGCCATTACAAGGATTGTGTATACCCTGCCGTGGATTGAAGCTTTTCCTGTCTGTTACTGGTAATGTCCTGATGGTGGTGGATGTGGAGGTGGATACTGGAATGAGGTCTTAGAAAAATGTTGGAAACTTGTTTGGAAATGGAGTTGGTGGGAAAGACTATGTATCTCTTCTCAGCAGTGTCTTCTCTGGGTGTGTTGAAGATGTTTAATGCCCGTCGTCTGCAGTCTCTAATGAAGTGACGAGGCTTTTTCCTGTGCGCACTCAGAATCTGCAGCAGTGAGTTCCTTGAAGAAGAATGCTCCCTCATTGAACAAGTTTTTCCAAACTTCACTATCCTCGTCACTTCATTAGAGACTGCAGACGACGGGCATTAAACATCTTCAACACACCCAGAGAAGACACTGCTGAGAAGAGATACATAGTCACTACACCTGTTTGAAGAGATAAGTTAAAAATGTTAGTTAATGGTTCACAGAGTTCCATTTTGCATTCCTTAACAACCCTTGCAAAAAGTTCATTAGGACCCGGCGATTTATTTTGTTTCAGTCGGTCTACTTGTTTCATAACCATTTCGCTAGTGACTGTGATATTACATAATTTTCTTCTTCAGGGCCACTATAAAAATGAATTTCTGGGATATTATTAGTGTCTTCCTGTGTGAAAACCGAGAGAAAATCATTATTAAAAATATAGCACATATCATTCTCCTTGTCAATAAGATGCCCAGTGTTATTTTTAAGGGGACCTATCGTATCTCCAACTTTTGTTCTATAAAAATGGAAAAAACGTTTTGGGTTAGTTTTTGAATCCCTAGCAACTTTAATTTCATATTCCCGTTTAGATTTTATTATCCCCTTTTTAACGTCCCTCTTAATGTCAGTATACTGATTTATAAGATGACCCTCACCTCTTTTTATGCGCCTATGAATTCATTTCTTCTGCTCTAAAAGATATTTGAACCTATTATTCATCCATTTTGGGTCATTTCTACTTGATCTAATTTCTTTATACGGGATAAATGTTCTTTGGGCAGCCTGTATAGTGTTAAGAAAAAACTGTCATATTGATACCTCTCTTCGTCACCCCAGTCCACAGTTGATAAGTGTTCTCTAATCCCATTGTAATCTGCTAAGCGAAAATCTGGGACCGTTACTGTGTTATCCCTACTATCATACATCCATTCAATGTTAAAGGTAATTGATTTGTGGCCGCTTGTGCCTAGTTCCTCTGTAATTTCTAAATTAATAACAAGGGTTTCCTTGTTTTCAGAACCAAGTCAATTAGGTTATTTCCCCTTGTAGGTTCTGTCACAAACTGCTTCAAAAAACAATCCTGAACTACTTCTAAAAAGTCGTTAGATTCTAAATTCCCTGTCAAGAAATTCCAAACAATTTGACTAAAGTTAAAGTCCCCTAGAATTACTACGTTATCGTGCCTTGTGGCCTTAACAATTTCCTCCCAAAGTAGTCTCCCTTTTTCCAAATCTAAGTTTGGAGGACGGTATATCACGCCTAAAATCAATTTTTCACACCCCTCTGAAAATTCTATCCAGACAGACTCTGTATGTATTATTTCAGACTTTATACCCGTTTTTATGCAACAAATTAAATGAGCACGGACATAGAGGGCCACCCCACCACACTTTCCGATACTTCTGTCTACTTGGAACGATTTAAAACCCTGTATGTGACATTCAGCAGGCATGTCCCGAATTTTCATATTAAACCTCGTCTCAGTTATTGCAAAAACATCAATATTACCCGCACTAGCAACTGATCTCAATTCGTCCATCTTATTCCTAGCACTACGACTATTGGTGTAATATACATTTAAAGACCCTCCTTTCTCTTTACCCTTCCTGCTCATTTGTTTTTCCACTATACCTATTACTGTCATTGTCACCTTGTGCCACTGGCTTTCCCGTATCCACCTTATTCAGCCTATTGCTAGTTCCCCTAGAACTCATAATATTACTACACTGGGACTTCACTGTTTTCCCCCCAAAACCCATACCACTAACTATTTCTAGTTTAAAGCCCTAACAGCTCCCTCCACTGCAGTTGCCAGTGCCCCCACCCCAGACCTGGATAAGTGAACCCCATCCCTGGCATCCATGTCATTTCTGTCATAGAAGAGGTCCCAGTTGTCTATGAATGTTATTGCATTTTCCTTACAGTATTTGTCCAGCAAGCAATTGACACCAATTGCCCTGGACAACCATTCATTTCCAACTCCTCTCCTTGGCAAAATACCACATATGACAGGGTTCCCACCCTTCTTCCTAATTTTGTCTATTGCTGACCTATACCTGCTAGTCAGGTCCTCACTCCTACGTCTGTCAACATCGTTGCCTCCAGCACTGAGACAGATAAGTGATTGCTCCCATTACCTCTCATGATGTCGTCCAGACGGCTAACCATATCCTAAATCCAAGCCCCAGGATAGCAAACCCTCTGTCTCCTACTCCTATCCTTCAAACAGAAGGCTCTATCCATATACCTAACCTGGCTATCCCCAACAACAACAATGTTTTTACCTTCCTTGGTGTCGTTCCTCGTGACGTTCCCGGAAGTCGACTCACATTCATCGGGTAGCGCAGAGAATCGGTTCGATGTTTCCACAACGTTCTCCTGGATCTTCGTTGTTTCTATCTCTCCATCCGTCCTCTTGATCCTTATTTTTGTCCCATGCATTCCAGCCACAGTCCAGGTTCCTTTCTTGACTTGAGGATTCACAACAGGAGGATTACTACGAATCCTCTTGTTTTCCTCTGTCAGTCGCTGTATCTCAAGCTAGCCACCCTAAGTTCTTCCTTCAGCTGCTGGTAGAGTAGCTCGAGATGACATCTTGTTCAGATTCACTGAGAGCACACAAGACACGTCTTCACAGACTAAGTACAGGTCAGTGGAGTCAGTCATATTCTGGGAAAGGAGCACTGCAATGAAGCTGGCGGCCCACATAGGGTAAGGACAAGAACACAGAGGAGGAAAATTGAAAATAAAATAAAGGACAAATACAAGGCAAAAGAAAAGAAAGAAAACCCAGAGGAGAAAGGAGAAAGAGATAGAAAGGGAAGTAATCAGGTTAAGTCACGGGTGTTTTGAAGTTTGGAGCATTTACCAATGTATTGTGAGAGTAAAGCATCTACAGAGACAAAGCCAGGGCTAAGATTCATACAGGGAAAGTTGTGTATAAGGAAGGATTCAACCAGACTGCGACTGTGAAAGTTGGACGTAGGGTAGACAGTTTTAGCAGAAGACCAATCAATAGGATGACTGTGATCTCTGACATGACAAAAAAGAACATTATTATTGTCGGCAAGCCTAACACTATTTTTGTTCCCTAAGTCTGTCAGAAAGAAATCGGCCAGCTTCTCCAAAGTACTGAAGAGGACAGGAGGAGCAAGAAATAGAGAAGACACCAGGAGAATCTATAGAGGGAGGGGAGGTATGAACAAGATTAGTGCGAAGAGTGTTAGTCTGGCGAAATGTAAGTTTGATGTCTAAGGAACGGAGAGAGTTGTTGAGATTAGAGAGACCAGAGATGTAGGGAAGGCAGAGGACAGAAGAGTTCCCAGGAGTAGAGGGTTTAGGAGAGAAGAAAGTCCGATTGGCACGAGAGAAAGCAGAGTCTATGAAATGGGAAGGGTAGCCAAGGCGGGAAAATGAATTATGCAGATTGGAAATTTCTGCTTCAAGGAACTGAGGATCACAAATGCGGAGAGCACGGAGAAAGAGGGAGATAAGAACACTTTTCTTGACAGAGGAGGCATGATAAGAAAATTAGTGAAGTATTCCTCCCTTTCTTGGTACTTTTTCTCCTGCCCACCTTCGTTACTCTCAAGACTTCATCGAACGGGTTCGCTCACTCCCGACATTAGTCTTGATGTCGAGTCCCTCTTCACTAATGTCCCTCTGGATGATGTCCTTAATTTTCTCAGAGAGAAGGCCAATGAAGGGTTACTTCATCTCCCTATACCTACTGATGTCTTTCTTGATCTTATCCTCCTTTGTGTGTACTCTTAATTCCTTTTATTTTCAAGGTAAATATTATTCTCAAACCTTTGGTGTCGCTATGGGCTCTTCTCTATCTCCTGTTCTTGCTAATATTTACATGGAATACTTCGAGACTGTTCTTCTTCCCACTATTGCTTCCATTTGTGACTTCAAATTTTGGTGAGTCAGGTTTTTCAAGTATGTTTATTCTGCACTATCTCCTGCCTTGCTGTGGTGTACGACCCTTGTAGGTTTAACGCTTCTCTTTAATTATAATAATTATAATTCAACTCCGTTGTAATTGAAAACGAAGCAACGAAGTAGATTGAATGTTAAATATAACCTGCATTGTGTCATTTCCAGCACATCTCGTATTCAAGAATTTGCGAAGAAACAATAATCGCAGGTTTCTTATTGACTGTAATCTTCATCAGAATAAAATGAATTACAATACCCTGGCATTATATTAAACTTTTTGTTTATTGAAGTATATTTTAGTAACTTTAATTTGTTTAGTAATTAGTTATGAATATAATTTTTTTCGGGTTTTAAGATCCGTCAGCATTTTCTATTGCTAGTAAATTTGTAAAACTCCACTACAAAAAACATCCAAGTAAATACGTATGTACTAATACAGAATAAAATAAAAGATTTTCAATATTATATACATATTTGGAATGCACCTTTTGAGTCAGACAATCTTAGAAAAGGGGGAATGACATCCTGACATAATCTGAAAAGGGTGAATGGGGCAAAAACAGGTTGAGAACCTCTGTACTAATGAATCTTTGACTCACCTAGTCTGAACCCACAACTTCTCCTTGATTTCGGGAATTAAGGTGGAGGTAGTTTTTATTATGCTTTATTGTCACCTTTGATAATTTAGACACTGTTCTTTCGGCTAGCAAAGGATATGCCGCGAAATGCTATTCCATTATTTATAAAAATATATTTTTTTTAAATGTTGGAACAGCATTAAATATTTCGCTTAGTGAATATCCTAGTGTGTTCTTGACCAAAGAACATCAGGTCATGGAGCCCACTCACCTGATACCAGTTTTATTTGTCAGTGTTCTATCTCTCCCATTCTCTCTCTCTCTCTCTCTCTCTCTCTCTCTCTCTCTCTCTCTCAGAGCGTGTCTGTCTCGCGCCCAGCAGACGGAGGATCAAACCTCCACAAAGTATTGCGCTGAATAACCCAAATAGGTTTAGCGCTTAACATGAATTATTTAAATTTAAATTCTGTCTCCCCTCGTTCATCACAGGATGCGACTCCATTGAAATCCAGTTAGTATAGGAGATGCAAATTGGTATGCGACTCTCACCCTCACGGATCAATACTGTAAGTACATTCCATCATTCCATATCGGAAATTGGATATAAGAGTGTTGAGTCGAGGGAGAGGCTATAGTGACGGTAGTCACATGCATGATGACGCTTATATTCGCCGACCACTGACAAGGTGTAGTTAATTTGGTATCATTTAGCAAGCAATACATGGTAGTCATGCTTATATTCAACAGCTACAGACAGGCTTTAGTCACGTTAGTGGCCTCCAGCGGTACACAGGACGCTGTTGCAGTGATTATAGCTTAGCGACCACACTTACAATATTAGTCATATAGGTCGCCAGGTCATCCCAGTAATTCCGCTTCATAATTCAGGAAATCTCGGTGGATTATGACGAATCCTCAGAAAAAATGCCCTAAAAGCATTATAAATTTACAGCGACTTGGAAAATTTCCATTGTAAAAAGCTGTTTATGATCTATGAAGATATTAAACTAGCAACTGTTGGGTGTTATCAGATTACCAAGATGGTTGAAGAAGTCCACCTGATACAACAATTAATGTTCCTTAGAAAATTTCATACTTCAAGTTCCATAAAAGTTGTTACAATCAAGAAAAGTTTTTATTTATATAGGACACTCAGCATTTGGTTTCTATGTGGAGGAATGAAAATGTCAAATGACGAAGAATTTCAGTTTTATCAGAGGCATAACACACAAGTGACTGTGTAGAATAACTGTTAGTAGCAAAACATTCACTGGATTGAACACTTAAGAGTAATATATCAAGTTTCACGTTCTCGAAATAATAGACTCGTATATGGAGATATGTCAGCTGCTCGAGTGTAAGATGTCAAATGAGAAGATGTCGTCTTCAATGTTTGTGTTGATATAACTATGCGAGTGAAACAAATTATTATGTAGTTAATTCTATCTTCTTGAATCACAAAGTCTTGGCTACACACCTGAAAAGCTAAAATGAATTGGGATGTCTATGACACTGCTGACTCTATGCATATTTCTAGTAAAGTCCACTTGCTTCTGAGATTGCTGTAGGACGAGTATGTTTTTACCGAGTTCCAGGTCACAGTTGTGGAATGAACTATGTATATGAGATTCATTCCATCTCTCGGCAGACAGAAACAGATCTGCTTCATCTACCATATTCATGTTTTATCACATATAAGGTTAAGTAGCAGAGAAGGAGATTATTTACCAGTAACAGCAGGCCTTATGAGGTTGATTACTGAGGTGATAGGGGGAGATGTGGGATTGAAAGATAGTTGACAATGTCTTTACTATGCTATTGTTGATTTTAGGAATATCAGTTGTGTGCAGAATGAGTGGAATTATTAGAGAGAAAATTTCATAGCAATTCCGTAGCATTAAATGGTAAAAAAAGAGAGATAGTGGATATGCGAGGATGAACGGGGGAAAGAGAAAGAGAAAGGAAAGGGTTTCTTAGCATTTATTTCACATTTAGTTATAGAACTACAAGCAAGATGGACGATTTGAGATTGATTCCTGTGTGTGAAAAATTTATCTTTATCCTATAATTGAGTCGTTGGTTTATTTGAAGGGCTGAGATGTGCCTGTTGAGTTCCTCGTTCATGGGTTTAATTTGTTCCATATTTGTACAAATAAAGGGAAGGGGGAGGTGGGGAAGATGGTGATATATCTCAGTGAAAACTTAATGTATTGCATTATAAAAAAGTATAGAGACTGCCCAGGTAGATTTTCCACAGGAACGTGATAAGTTGATTATAGGCTTAATAAACCTACCCTTGAATTTGGATTGGGGTGAGTTCTTTGAGAAGAAATTGTTAAGGTTTATATCCATAATAATGTAGTTATACAAGGATATTTAATATGACAGGAGAGCTGTGATGTGTTCTTTATCTGCATCCAACAGTGTGAGGTCGAGAAGCCACAGAAACCTCATACCAGTAGAGTAGAAATGTCATTCTGCTTTCTTCTAAAGTTGAGAGTGAGCAACATAATGCATATTTACTCAAAACACGTTAAAATACTCGCAATTACAAAACAAATCAATGAGTCTAGGTAAAAAGGTACTTCAATAAAATTCGGCCTCTAGCTCAGGTAAGTAGTGAACATTGTCAAAGCCTGTCAGCTCGAGCAGCTGTGTACGACTTTCAGTAGTGTACAAATTAATTGGTTGGGTCATTGGCTTAAGCCGGAAGGAGACTTGAACTGCCTCGCATGAGCTCCAGTAGGCCTGCTGCAGTGTTCATTTTTTCTTATGTTCTTTCTTGTTATGTTTTTATTACCGAGCAACGATGCAAGTCTTGGATCTGTCAACAGTCCTTCACCTGCCATCATAGAAACACAGAACTACATCCCAGCAGCTGCCGTGGTGTCCTACCTGTCTCAAGGGCAAGCAAGCACCTTACACAAAATCAACTGAAGCTGAACACAGTCATGAGGAGCCAGTCAATCAGTATCCTTTCGCCCAACATTAGAGGATTCATTACCAATGTTGGAGAGCTCACGCACACTTTCGTGAACACTCGACGTCCCGACATGATCACTGTTGTTGAAATATTTTTAGACGGCAGGACTCCGGAAATTTTGCTAGAGTTGCTGGCTACACCTCATGGATGAGAAGAGACAGGCAAGGACAAGGAAGATGTGTTGCTGTGTGCTTGTCTTAAAGTGTATATGCCCAGCCCATTGATGTCGTCATCCCTATTCACATAGAAATGATGTTCTTCAAGCTATACATACACTCTAGTACTTCTGTACTAGCACGTGCAATGTACAGAACTCAGATTCAACATGCACATCCCATCAACCTCCTAATGGAAATTGTGGACTACCTGCTGCTTCAACACAAATGTCAACATATAATATGTTGACCTTTGAGTTGAAGCATCTTATACAGAGAAACGTCGATTGCAGTGTTTGACATGAGAAACCTACATCTTTGGCTCATCCCTCGACCCAGTAGTGAGTGATCTGTCAGAAGAAATAGTACTTGCCAATCCCTTGGCTACGTTGGATCATCTGACCACAAGGCTGACTTTACGACACTGAAGATCCCAACAGAACGAGGTGATTGGCTGGCCCTTTTCGCTGAGCTCGCAACCTCCAATTGGAATGGTCTTCTCCAAGATGATGTCGACAACCAAATGAAAACCTTCACTGAATACATCATTAATCTCCAACAAGAACACATCTCTCACCGGCAGTATGTGACGAAGCCTAAAGATCAGGTTTGGTTCGGTTTTCTTTGTAGAGAGGCTGCTAATGCTAAGTACAAGGCTTGTAGAAGTTATAAGAGGCATTCCACTATATATAACAGGAACGTGCACAGACAAGCCTGCAGGCAAATGAGAGAAGTGCAAAAGTGGGCAATCTCTAACTGGGAGACTGACACAAAAAGAAAGCTGTCATCAGATAGAGTGGGCTCCAAATCCTGGTGGTTCTTGGTAAAGGACCAACAAGGTCATTCACCTGATGAAATTATTTCACCTCTGAATCGACAGGATGGGACCAGCTCTATTAGCAGTCATTAAAAAAATGACCTCTTTGCCGATCAATTTGCTGCCAAGATGCAGAGTTCCTGATCTAGCAAGGAAACCTCCCTGGCTAGCCGCAAGAATTGTGTCAAAGGCATCAGTGGTGACAATAAGGAAGAACGAGGTGTTACTTCTCCTAAAATCGCTGGACCAAGAAAAGGCTGTAGGCCCAGATAAGTTGAGCCCAAAATTGCTGAGTAGATCTGCAGACCAGCTAGCAGCACATGGTTAGGCAATGTGAACGAACATTGTTCTCTCTCTTGAGGAGGGAGAATGTGTCACAGGATGTAATCTTGGCTGGCCGAAGTTTGGTAAATGTTTCAATCCACAAAGCGGCATTAAAGCTGTGCACAAGGCCAATGGTGTCAAAGAATCACACTTGGTTCCACTACACGGGTATTGAGAAGACATCTGCTGTACCACAAGACGGGCAGCAAACAGCAACTGTACCCTTCTCAAAAACGTTAATTCATCTGATATTCATTCCAAAAATGACTCTAATCTAGACCATGTTCATACTGCATAAAAATATCGATGAAATAAATTCAGTTGACCAAATAAAATATCTGGCTTACAGATGGTTCCAACTCCATCATATTCCCTATTAGTGTGCATTATAAAATATAAGTTTAATGAAGGTAATGCTTTCAAATGAGATGAAGAAGATAACTCTTAGTTTGTAAATAAAGGTATTAATTTTTTATCCCAACGCTGTGAGAATCTCCTCTGTAAGATTGTTTTTAAAAGTCCTTCTTGAGTTCAGAATAATGCAGTGAGGAGAGTCTGTTGTAAACTTATCTTTGATGTACACTTAGCCACAAACATATAACAAAATTCTGCGAGAGAAAATATTCTTTTCGATCCATCTTATTAAAAATATTTACTTCTCATAATTTTCACTATTCAAAGAACTTTTTATTGCAGCATGAGATGCAAGTATAGTCAGTAGTCTTCTCATCTGTACTTACCTGCTAGTAATACTTCATAATATTACGTGTCACGATTTGTACACAAGGAGATGTATTCGAAATATTTGATATTTCAAGTTGAGGATTTTTTTTCTTTTATTATTAAACATTTATCCAAATGATAAATTATATTGTATACGATACATTTAGCCACCAGAGGGATGTGAAGGTGGGGGAGACCTCGGTTCGTTAAGGGACGATGCCAAACAAAAAAGTGTGAAAAAAAGGTGCAGATGAAAAGAATATTAAATAAGAAAGAATATTAATGCTGTGTATTGCAGAGGGAACTGGTGAAGATAGACCACTGTAAGGACGAGCGAGGGAAGCACAAGAGAATAATCAGAGGAGCAGGACAAAGACCAAGGGGATGGAAATGTAAAAAGTGCATTATGTCAGTGACAGAGGAGAGATAGAGAGAGAGAGAGAGAGAGAGAGAGAGAGAGAGAGAGAGAGAGAGAGAGAGAGAGAGAGAGAGAGAGAGAGAGAGAGAGGAGAGAGAGGGAGAGAGAAAAACCGAGAGAGAGATGGAAAGTGTACACAGTAGCTTGGTCGAGTTAGAAGTAAGGCAGTGTATATATATGCGTAGACATGGTTTGTTTGGGGAGGATGGGTTTCTCCAGGACGTCACGGTAAGAGTGATCCAAGAGCCAAATGTTAGGTGTTGTGCCAAACACTACTAGTGTGAGCAAGAGAGTCAACCCCCACGATGACTCACTTTAATGCAGGCCTCCTAGCCATAGCGAGGACTATGCTAAACGGGCTTAGACATGTATTATAAAATTAGAGCTGAAAACACCGTTACACTCGGACTCCGCATAACGCTACCCTGAATAAAGCTAATTCGTTATAATGCAATATTAAGTTTTGAATTACTTTTAGTTGACATTTAAAGTAATGACAAAAGAGAAAAATCCTTTAACAACAGGAAAATATACTCTCAAAAGCGGCCGTCACACCATTCAATCTGCCAATGAGATTACTTCACACGCACCATGAGCTAATGCTGTCAATCATGTATTACTTCACGCTGTGTAAACATTCTTGCTTCCTCGCAAATATTGTTCTTTTTTTTTCACCCATAATGTTTGGAAAACGACCTGCAACGTCCAGTGATGGTAGTGCATGCAAGATCAGAACAATTTAAGTGCAAACAAGATCAAAGTTTCTTCAACATGAAGGTGACTCTTTCAAGGAGCCATTAGCTTAAAAAAAGTGGGAAATACACTTAATAAATTCGTGGATGAGTAAGCAGAAAGAAACAAGTCCTTAAGGCAGCTGATAATAACGGAAAAAAAACGAAAAGCATTTTCAGTTCTTTTCAAAAAGAAGATATATCGGAAACATTCATCTTGGTTCAAGGTTGCAAATAACAGGTTAATAATTTTGCTTGGTGGCAATGCTAAGGTTGACTTTAAGTTAAAACCTATGCTTATATATCATTCTGAAACACCGCATCAATGAAAGGCATTTTGAAGCCAAGTCTACCGATGTTTGATAATCAAACAACCCGGGTAACGATTGATGTTTCTCAAATTTGACTTGCTTCTCATTTTCGTCCAGTAGTGAAGCGGAATTATGAAGAACATGACCTCTATCCCGAAACACTGCTGGTGCTTGATAATGCCCCAGGCCTCGCTGACAATCTTGACACCCTTCAGACCTGCATTCCTGTAGGACTAGTTTACCTTCCACCCAACGTCACTTCATTACTGCAAACAATAGATCAAGGAGTAATATTGAATTTTAACGCCTTCGTTACACATTCCAACAACTCGTAGGCGAAACAGATAGTCAAGACAAACAAGCCATGAGACAATTTTGGAAAAACTACAATGTCATGAAAGGGGTAGACAATACCAGAACAGCCTGGGCTGAAGTAACTTCAAAGTACATGAACAGAGTTGTAGAAGCTGTGGCCAGAAGCATGCAATGGTTTTCAAAGATTTCAATCGGAACCAGACATTTAACTGACTTGCAGAAGCATTTCCTAAGGTGTTATATATAACATGGGAGGGCGATATCTTCCCGAAATATAATATAGACGGTGTAGTACGTGTTGGGTGTGGCATAACTTGTAGTTGCAGAACATCTAAATAAGTACACAATGGGTGTACTTATTTAAATGGAATATTTATACATAGTGTAGTGTGCACTGACTGATATGTGAGCTTTAACTAACTGTAATGCATATGAGCACTGATGCCCATTTCATCAATAAGACAGTGTTGTCCACGAAGCAGTCAGACACGTTAGTTGTTGTGTCAATGTCACAGAAATGTTCTGTGGTTCTATGTCGTAGACCATAAGTATATCATTGCACAGGAAGATAGGTAGAAGTTGTCGCTAGTGTCAGTCTGTTTGCTTCGTCACAACACACATTCATCCAGTTCAATGTACTTCATGTGGTTAAGGTGAGCGTCATCAACTGCACCACTGGCAATCTCCTTCACCTTGAACTTGTTGCAGTGAAGCTGTTTGAAGACACAGTAAAGACTGCCAAATCTGGGAGCTATGTAGCTTATACAGACCAGGGTTTTGAAAGGAATTTTGCAACACGACTTTGCAACCTGGTACTGCCTTACACTCCTTGTTAATGGCATTATGAGTAGTCGTAAGCGTATCTGTTTATCTCTTAATATCTTGTACTCTCTGAAAGACAAACTGGGAAGTGCACATCCTAATGACTCTGAAATTATCAGTATCATAGACAGGATGAGGCGGAGCAAACAGAATTTCGAAAGGTAAATGCTTGTCATAGTCATACAATACAAAGTACGGTGTATCTCCAATCAAGCTATTGTGCGAAGAGTTTAGTACTCTGCACATCTGGAATGGCATCATTCCATGTGGTACAACTTGGATTCATAGTCACTTTGAGCATCTCTAGAATTTTGCAATTTGTGCGCTTGTCAAGGCCACTGCTCGCAAGATGGCATGTGGCTGTGTGTGCTTGGAGTCAGCCGAACCTACAGCAAAGATCCTTCATTGTGGCATTAATGAACTGTGCCATTATCCGCAAAGAGGACAAGTTGGGAATGATGATAAAAGAGGATGAGGCCAGGACTTGTAACGGTACCATTGTGCTGGAGACAGACAACACATTTGTGCATGTACTTTGGAATTACGTCTCCCATTTTAGGCCAGAAATATTTCATTCTTGTCTGTCTGACACAGTGTTTTTTACCTGGATATGCTGCTCCTGAGACATCATGGATTAACTTCAGAGTTGCTGCTACTAAGGACTTTTGGATCCCGAGTTGGTGGACATTGATGCCTAGCCACTTGGCGTGACACTCCTTGGTTAACAGCTTAGTCCATCATCGGTACATACGGTTTGACCAACAGGTCTGCATCCTCCTTGGTTAGAAAACAAAGAACAGAAGACCAAACCGGATCTCGACATTGGACTCTCTCTAGATCCTCAATGGAGCAGTATTTGTCTTCACTAACAAAATCGATAAAACTCGACAGAACATCAGAAATAACATTCTGCTTACCAGGCGAGACCATCGAGCATGGTTATCTGAGAGATTCTTGTTTGCAAAGAGATAGAACATTAATCTGGATATGTCTAAAGACCCAGACAATGCCTAAGGCACTGTTGCTTGCCATTGGACTCCTGCGACGAGACTGCACCAATGCCAACTTTGGCTGGCATCGGTAATCAAAGTAACTCCTTGGTAAAGTCACTAAATTTGAGAACAGAGGCTGATGCTAGCCTATTCATGGTTGCAATTTCACTGGAAGGGCACATCTTTCTAGAGAAATCGAGTCAATATTGCAGCTATGGCAGAAATTCTGGCAATGAAGAAATGGTAGAATGCCGATAGGCGTATGAAGGAGTGAAGTGCATTTTCTGATATAGTTGTTATATTTTATATTTTCTGCGATACTGTTTGAACTTCTTTGTCTTTATGTCGTCTTGGTCGAATACATATCCCAATTTTCCAATGCCTGCTCCAGTTTTACAAGATGGAAAGGTGTGTCCTTTGACATCCCAATAAAATCTTCTACCTCTGTAGAGCTGATCGTCATATATATTTATATATTAATAGCATTTATTAAGGGAAATGAGCTGGTCAGTGAAGGGTAAAGTACCGCATGTTATACTCAAATAACCCGCATTAATCTAGTTCATACCTCTCCTCTCTCTATAGATGCTCTTGGTGTCCACTCTATTTCTTGCTCCTCCTGTCCTCTTCAGTACTTTGGAGAAACTGGCCGATCTCTTTCTGACAGACTTAGGGAGCACACAAATAGTGTTAGGCTTGCCGACACCAATAATGATCTTTTCTGTCATGTCAGAGATCACAGTCATCCTATTGATTGGTCTTCTGCTAAAACTGTCTACCCTACGTCTAACTTTCATAGTCGCCGTCTGGTTGAATCCTCCCTTATATACAACTTTCCCTGTATGAATCTGAGTCCTGGTTTTGTCTCTGTAGATGCCTTCTTTTCCCACTACATTGTTAAATGCTCCAAACTTCAGAACACCCCTGACTTAACCTGATTATTTTCCCCCTTCTTCCTTTTCCCCTTTCCTCTTTCTTATTTCTCCTCTGGGTTTTCTTTCTTTTGCCTTGTATTTGTCCTTCATTATCCCCTCCCCCCCTCGGTGTTCTTGTCCCTACCCTATGTGGGCCGCTAGCTCCCTTTCAGTGCTCCTCTTTCCTCGAATTGACTAACTCCACTACTACTACTACTATTACCACTATTACTCCTCCACCACTTTCTTGTTCCCGCCCCTGTCTGCTG
>WNWK01028271.1:0-25540 GCA_009830355.1 Cherax destructor | reverse complement strand
CTATTCATGTGCCTTCTACATACATAAACTCTACATGCTAATATCAACCCTCCGCTCAAAATTCTCTCGACAACTTTAACAGGTCCCACAACCACGACACAAGACACAGATCACTATTTGACATACCCCGAGTCCATTCTAACCAATGTAAAAATTCTATGCAATAAAGGCCCCAGAATCTGGAATTCATTACCAGTAAATATTAAGTTAACCTTGTCGGAAAATCAATTCAAGACTCTTCTCAAAAATCACCTACTCACCCTATACTAAATACTCATACTGTAACAAACATTCAAACCCAATGTTATTTTACTTAAGATAATCTCAGTTTTATATTGTCATCCTCCTTAACACTTGTTGCAATTTCAATTTCATATCATATTGTCATTTGAAATAAAATATATAACTAGAAGAAAGTCAATAAATTTCTCTAGTATTGCTATTTTACTAGTATAGCATCAACATATGGTAACTTGAAATAAATTATACAAATAGAATAAACTCAACCAATTTCTCTAGTATTGTCTTGTTAATAGTACGTATGTATAATCATATTGTAAATTGAAATGATATATAACTAGAATAAACTCAATCAATTTTTCTAGTATTAAGTACTTAGTGAATAAGTCTTTAGAATAAGCTGCCCCTAATGCCATGGCATGCCAGTGGCTCTCCTTGCATTACAGTTTTATACTTGTAACTACCAATAACTATGTATACTTGTAATATGCAATGAAATAAAAATATTATTATTATTATTATATACAGTGGACCCCCGAGTTTTGGTCATTATTCATTCCAGAAGGCTGCTCAAGTGCCATTAGAAGATAAGAAAAATGGAACACTGCAGCAGGCCTACTGACCCATGCGAGGCAGGTCCATCACTCACAGGCTTAGACTCGACCACCTGGAGCTAACCTTCCAGTAAACTCCAGGTAGTCAGGTCACTTCCACTTGAGGAATTAGTACGGCATCTGACCTAGTAGCACAAGCTAGTCAGGTCCAACTCACACCCACCCACACCCACTCATGTATTTATCTAATCTATTTTTAAAACTACACAACGTCCCAGCCCCTATGACGGTACTCGGGAGTTTGTTCCACTCATCCACAACTCTATTACCAAACCAGTGCTTTCCTATATCCTTCCCAAATCTGAACTTTTCCAACTTGAAACCATTGCTGCGAGTCCTGTCTTGGCTGGATATTTTCAGCACGCTATTTACATCCCCTTTATTTATTCCTGTTTTCATTTATACACCTCAATCATATCCCCCCTAATTCTATGCCTTTCTAGAGAGTGCAGATTCAAGGCCCTCAGTCTATCCTCATAGGGAAGATTTCTGATACAGTCATCCCTTGGTTTTCGATTTTAATCCGTTACAGAAACCCAAAAGTTTGGGGAAAAAAATTTGGGGGGCCTTAAAGATAGATTTACATGCACAAATGAATGAACTCTATGTGGCACTTACCTTTATTGAAGACTGATGTTGCTGGATGGAAGAGAGGGAGGAGGGAGGGGAGGAGGGGAGGGGAGGAGGGAGAGGGAGGAGGGGAGAGGGAGGAGGGGAGAGGGAGGAGGGGAGAGGGAGGAGGGAGAGGGAGGAGGGAGGGGAGGAGGGGAGAGGGAGGAGGGCAGAGGGAGGAGGGAGAGGGAGAAGGGGAGAGGGAGAAGGGGAGAGGGAGAAGGGGAGAGGGAGAAGGGGAGAGGGAGGAGGGAGAAGGGGAGAGGGAGGAGGGAGAGGGAGAGGGAGAAGGGGAGAGGGAGGAGGGAGAAGGGGAGAGGGAGGAGGGAGAAGGGGAGAGGGAGGAGGGGAGAGGAAGAGACCCTATTTTTTGGAAGGGGAATCCCCTTCCAAAAGGAATTTAGGTACCAAGTCCTTATCTGGGGTCACTTCCCTGCATGCCTGCTACACTCCCTCCCTGCCTGCTACACTCCCTGCATACATGCTACACTATCTGCATACATGCTACACTCCCTGCATACATGCTACACTATCTGCATACATGCTACACTCCCTGCATACATGCTACACTCCCTGCATTCATGCTACACTCCCTGCATACCTGCTACACTCTTAACTCTTAAACTGTCAACACGTAGATATACGTTGACGCACGTACTGCTCCGAAAGTAGATCTACGTTTTTTTTTTAACTGCTTTTAACCTTGCCGTGATAAGCCTGAGTTCCTAGACATTAGAGAATGGGTCTGTGCACTCAGTGTGTGCAGTATTACAAAATTCAGGGATGCCAAAAAAATTTGATCTTTATTTTAAACAAAAAAGAACAATTTATTTTTTTCTCAAAATAATCAGTGCGCTACGCGCGTCAACGTAGATCTACGTTTGGACAGTTTAAGGGTTAAACTCCATCGTGTTTCTCACTTTCTTTACCAAAGGACTGTCACTAGGAGCTTTCTTTGGGCCCTTTGTAGCTTATTTAGTAGTCACACACAATAATCAAGGGCCAAAAACAATGAATTGTTATTAAATGTTTTGTATGAACTCCTGGGGTGATGTTCACTCAAGCATAAACAATGCTAGACTGTGACAATGTGCATGGGAGGTGCGTGGGTGGCGGGCCTATGGCCTTTGTATGTGTGCGGCACTGGTGTACAGGTTCCGTACCATCGGCGAAAACTGAGACAATTTTTCCACACCCATCCTGTACTCTCCCAAAGCACTCAAACACCCATCCTGTACTCTCCCAGAACACTCTAACACCCATCCTGTACTCTCCCAGAACACTCCAACACCAATCCTGGGAAGACAAGTTGGGTAGTAGTGGGCGCAGGGCTACCAACCAAAGGTACACACATGTAAGTATGCACACACACACACATACACTTGAATTAGTCGGGATATTGTTGTAGTATACCATACGGTGATCGAAAACCAAAATCGGTGAAAACTGAGACAATCGAAAACCAAGGGATGACTGTACATGGGATCAACTTTGTCATCCTCCTCTGTAGGTTTTCCAGTGCATTTATATCCATTCTGTAATACGGTGACCAGAACTGTGCAGCATAATCTAAATGAGGCCTAACCAAAGATATATAGAGTTGAAGAATAACCTGAGGACTTCTATTATTTATACTTCTTGATATGAAGCCAAGGATTCTGCTAGCTTTATTGCGAACACTTATGCACTGTTGTCTTGGTTTCACATTACTGCTAACCAGAACTCCTACATCCTTCTCGCAATCACAAGTATTAAGATCTACATTAGTATTCAGTTTATATGTGGCATGGTTATTGTCCTGCCCAACTTTGCATTTGTCTACATTAAACTGCATCTGCCACTTCTCCGACCACTGCATCAGTCTATTCAAATCATCATGGAGTGCTCTAATGTCCTCATTAGAATGAATTGTACGGCCTATTTTGGTGTCATCAGCAAATTTGCTATGTTGCTATTTATTTCCTCATCTATGTCGTTTATGTAAATTGTTAACAACAGGGGGCCGAAAACTGACCCCTGTGGGACACCGCTTGAGACGTGCCCCCATTCTGATTTCTCCCCATTTATGCAAACTCTCTGCCGCCTATTTGTCAACTATGCCTCTACCCAGGAAAAAATTTCTCCTCCTATTCCGTGTGCCTTAAGTTTCATCAATAGCCTCTGATGTGGAACTTTATCGAAAGCCTTACTGAAGTCCATATACACAATATCATATTCATTACCATGATCTACCTCCTCAAACACCTTAGTGAAAAAAGTTAACGCCCCTTAGTAAAACTGTTGAGATTCATTAATCAATTTATGCCTTTCAAGATGGCTACGAATTGCCTCGGCAATTATTGATTCCATAAATTTACCAACTATGGAGGTAAGGCTTATTGGTCTATAGTTCGAAGCTAAGGACCTGTCACCTGCCTTGTAAATAGGTATTACATTTGCCCTTTTCCACTTGTCTGGCACTATGCCAGTTTGTAGTGATATATTGAAAAGATTTGCCAAAGTTTTGCTAAGTTCCTCTTTACATTCCTTTAAAACTCTTGCAAACAGTTCATCAGGGCCTGGGGATTTGTTAGGTTTTAATTTCTCTATTTGTCTGAGGACCATGTCACTAGTTACCCCAATCGAGCATAGTTTATTGTCTTCCTGTTCAATATAATTTATTATTTCTGGAATTCCGCTAGTATCTTCCTGAGTAAAAACTGAGAGGAAGTAAGTATTGAAAATTTCACACATCCTTATCACTGTCCTTTATCTGTCCTGAGTTACTCTTAATTGGGCCTATCTTGTCCCTAATCTTACTTCTGAAAGAACCCTTTTGGGTTAGTCTTCGAATCCCTTGTGACCTTAGCCTCATAATCCCTTTTTGCTTTTCTTATTCCTTTTTTTATTTCTCTCTTTAATTGAAAATATTGATTTCTTATCTGTCCATCCCCTCTTTTGATACGCCTATATATGCCTCTCTTTTGACCAATGAGATGTTTTAATCTATTGTTCATCCATTTAGGATCATTTTTGTTAGATCTAATTTCCCTACTCAGAACAAAGTTGTCTGGGCAGCTAGAACTACGCTCTGGAAAACGTCATATTGGCAACCAAAACCACCTACCTGACCCATAGTCAGGTCATCCCAATTTAGCCCACCTAGGTAATTTCTGAGCCCCATGAAGTCGGCTAAGCGAAAGTCTGGAACAGAGACTTGATTGCAGTTACCTGGGTAATTCCATGATATATTGTAACTAAGTGATTTGTGATTGCTTTCCCCAAGCAATTCATTAACCTCAAGATTATTAATTAGTGATTCTTTGTTAGCAAGAACCAAATCAAGCAAGTTGCTACCTCTAGTTGGTTCTGTCACAAACTGTTTTAAAACACAATCCTGAACCGTATCAAGAAAGTCACTAGACTCAAGATTACCTGTCACATTGTTCCAATCAATTTGTCTAAAGTTAAAATCTCCCATTAACACAACCTTTTCATATCTAGACGCCTTATGAATTTCGTCCCATAGCAGCTTACTGCACTCCCTATCCAGACTTGGGGGCCTGTAAATCACACCCAAAATTAATTTTTCACGACCCTCGAGAAACTGTAGCCAAACAGATTCTGTGTCCAATGTTTCTAATCTTATATCTTGTCTAACACAACAACTTAAATTATCTCTGACATACATCGCCACTCCACCACCCTTACTGTTGACCCTATCAGTGCGGAATAGTTTGTAACCCTGAATGTTGCCCTCGGAAGGCATTTCTCTATCTTTCAGGTTGAACCACGTCTCTGTTATAGCAATAATATCTATATTACCTGCACTTGCAAGTAATCTTAGCTCATCTATCTTATTTCTTAGACTCCTACTATTTGTATAGTAAACCTTAAGGGAGCTAGTCACTCGTTGCCCTCTACTATCTCTCTTTGTTTGTTGATCAATTGCTTCGCCTTTACTAGCAACTTTAATTTGAATCTTGTCTTTTAAACATATCCCTGAGGTATCCTGGTAATATCTGCTGTTTCCAACCCTAATACTACAAAAGCCCTTACAATATTACACTTACATAATTGTACAATTTCCGAGGTGACCGAAACTCGGGGGTCCACTGTATATGCTTGTACATGCATGTGTAGTGTTACCTAAGTGTAAGTAGAAGTAGCAAGACATACCTGCAACCTTGCATGTTTATGAGACAGAAAAAGAGACCAGCAATCCTACCATCATGCAAAACAATTACAGGCTTATGTTTCACACTCATTTGGTAGGACGGTAGTACACCCCTGGGTGGTTGCTGTCTACCATCCTAATACATACATGTACACATAAAAAGTGAATAGCTTATAAAAGGTAACATATAAGGTGTGTAATAATCACAATGTACTTAACCTGTTAACTGTCCAAACGTAGATCTATGTTCGCTCGCCGAATATTTTGAAAAAAAAAAAAAAAGTAAAGAGGGCAATTTTCTGTGTGTAATAGGATAAAAAAAATTTTTAGGACCAGTTTTTACCGAGATATAAGACCGCAAAGTTGGCGCTGGATGTTCACCTGACGGCAACATGGAGTCCTGCCACTTGCAGAAGTGTTGCCGATATACCTTTTTTTCTCGTTTTTATATTATTTTATAGAATTACAGTATGTTCTGATAATTACAATTTATAGTAGTTCTGGTGATTTCATAGCCAATCTTTGTTCTAACACTATTAGGTACTGAAATTGTACTCAAATTGTCACAAACACACTGACAAGTCAACATTTACATCTGCCTTGGTCATTTACTATTGTCTAGGAATATATACAAAGTATTTATAGGTCCCAGCAATGTTTTAGACACGCTCGAGTATATATGAAACTACTTGAAGCATAGTGTTAAGACGAGTGTTACTAAACTGCTGACAGGGTAAGCAGTGGAGTGACACTTGATGATCGTGCGCTGCAGCATGGAACCCTGGCTTTATTTGTTTTCACTGTTACACATAAACATGTCTGTCTGTCTGTCTAGCTATGTCTGTTTATCTGTCTTTCTGTCTACCTGTGTGTGGTCTTTCTGCCTTCCTTTGTGTGTGTGTCTTTCTGTCTGCCTGTGTGTGTCTGTCTTTCTGTCTGCTTGTGTGTGTTTGTCTTTCTGTCTGCCTGTGTGTGTCTGTCTTTCTGTCTGCCTGTGTGTGTCTGTTTTGTCTCAGAGTTGCTCATGAACCAACTGGTATTACACATGATCACGTCTGATTCCTGAACAAGTGAAAATGCATATTACTTGCCAGTTGCCAGTCATGCTTATTATACATTATATCTACAAGCACAGTACAGTGGTCCCTCGGTTTTCGTGCATCTCCAAACTCAAACATTTATGTAAGTGTATTTTCGTAAGTGCTGTTGCAAGTGTATTTTTGGGGTCTGAAACAGACTAACCTACGTGACATTATTTCTTAAGGAAGTAAATTCGTTCGGTAATGGCACTTGAGCAGCAATTTGGAACGAATTTTCGGCGAAAACCCAGGGATCACTGTATAGCACTTTGGATTTTTTGGGTTATCCTAGATAATTTACACTATGTATAATTGAATTTACGTATGTGTACCTGTGAGAATGAGACAAATAGACAGAGACAGAGAAAGAGATAGACAGAGAGAGAGATCGATACAGACAGACAGACGGAGATAGACAGAGCCAATCAGCCACCAGCCAGCCTGCCAAACACGTATTACAAGTTCCAGAATTGTTTTGTTTTACTTAGGGCATAGGTTATAGAACATTCTGGCAGGACGACACTACCAGTGATACCAAAATTGAAAGGGTGTTGCACAAATGTTGTACATGGGTTATTATCGAGGTTTTTGACTGATATTTTCGCGACCACTTGTAGCCACATCCACCTCAAAGCCACTAAACTCCGGGGTCAACATCACTTTCCTCTTAAAAGGGGAGTGTTAATATGACATGACATCAGTGAATCCTTGGTGTTTGCCGAGCTGTTTGCTCTAGCTGGCGCTCAATTGAACTGGTGCTCCCACAAGGTACTAAGTGGTCCCAGATTTTTTAATACTGCGCACACCGAGTGTTAAGACCCATTCTATGTTGACCATTCATCTCAGGCCAATCGTGCCAAATATGGAGGCAGGAAAAATAAAACAAAGATCTACGTTTGGAGCGCTGGCGGTAAGAACGTAGATCTATGTTTGGACAGTTAACAGGTTAAAAAGCACTGTACAGTATGCCACATACAATTTGTCACAAAACCTGCAAAATAAATTTTATTAAATGTTTTACTACATTAATTCAACAAACGACTATGTACCTGAATATTTCCTTTTAAATCAAGTCCAAATTGAGCAGGGCCAGCCTGAATAGTGGTAGTAGTAGGGTGGCCATCTACTACGTGCAGAAATGATACAACACGAGGAGGGCTGTCTGGCTGTTCTTGCTGTAGTTTACTTAATTCGATCATCTCTTGCATGAACAGAAGTCCTTCCTCAGCATCATCTGATGACTTAGCCTGAGGTAAATTAGGTTTTGGTATTTAGAGTATTTTCCCTGTCCTTGGAAACAATGACCCTAATTCATCATCCGAGTCCATAGCAGGGCTGTTAAAATACATTTTCATTACGCAAATAGTTGATAAATTCTTACAAAACCAAGAGAAACACTGTAAAACTATCAATTATATAAAACAATGACTATGAACGTAACGAAGTTAAAAAGAAGGCCATGATTATGGATTTGGAAAATGCATATTATAGAGTAGATAGGGAAGCAATGTAACTTTCAAATGTTTACAGCAAAGCCCCAACTTATAAGGTTCGAAGTTACGAAGTTTTACACTAGCGACATAAGCCTTTTGAACCCAACGAATTTTTCATGAACAAGTTACTAAATGCTATAAAGAGATTTTATGAGGATAGTGAGGCTCAGGTTAGGGTATGTAGGAAAGAGAGGGAGATTACTTTCCAGTAAAAGTAGGCCTCAAAAAGGGATGAATGATGTCACCCTGGTTGTTTAACATATTTATAGATGGGGTTGTAAAAGAAGTGAATGCTAGGGTGTTGGAGAGAGGAGTGAGACTAAAACATGTGGAATCTAATATAAAATGGGAATTGGCACAGTTACTTTTTGCTGATGATATTGTGCTTTTGGTAGATTGTGAAGAAAGTTGCAAAGGTTAGCAGACTAGTTTGGGAGAGTGTGTAAAGGAAGTTGAAAGTGAACATAGATAAGAGTAAGGTGATGAGGGTATCAAACAAGTTAGGTAATGAAGAACTGGATACCAGATTGGAGGGAGGCAGTATGGAGGAAGTGAATGTGTTTAGATATTTGGGAGTGGATGTATTAGCAGATGGGTATGTGAAAAACAAAGTAAACCATAGAATTGTTGAAGGGAAAATGGTGGGTGATGCACTGAGGTATCTGTGGAGACAAATCAACTTATCTATTGAGGCAGAGTTAAATGTATGAGTGCAGAGTATTACCAACACTCTGATATGAGTGTGAAGCTTGGGTTGTGAATGTTGCAGCAAGAAAAAGGGGGCTGGAGGAAGTAGAAATGTTATGTCTGAGGGCAATGTGTGGTGTAAATATTATGCAGAGAATTCATAGTTCGGAGATTAGGAGGAGATGCAGAATTATCCAGAGGTCTGAGGAGTGGTTAATGAGGTGATTTGGTTATTTAGAGAATGGAGCAAAATAGGATGACTTGGAGGATGTATAAATCTGTAGTGAAGGGAAGACGGAAGTAGGGGTTGTCCTAGGAAAGGATGGAGGGAGAGGGTAAAGGAGTTTTGCATGCAAGGGGCTTGGACATACAGGTGTTGGAGTGTGAACAAGATAATATTCTGTGGAGGGATTCAAGGAAACCAGTTAGCTAGACTTGAATCTTGGAGGTTTGAAGTACAATGCCTGCACTTTAAAGGAGGGGTTTGGGATATTTGCTGATTGGAGGGACATCTGAATTGCTGCATCTGCGTGCCTCTGGCAAGACAGTGATAGTGTGAATGACGGTTATAGTGTTTCTTTTTCAGGTCACCCTGTCTTGGTGGGAGATGGCCAGTATATTAAAAAAAAATAATGTAGTCAAACAATGTTTGGAGGAGTATTATGCCTTGAAACAAGACCAAAACAGTAAAAATATATGAAAAAAAAAAAATTAATCCTCCAATTTATGGTGTATATTCTATGTGGAGCAATATTGGGCTATACATTTCCCCATGTTTAAAGTACAAAAACACCTTGAAACACATCTAATGTCATAAGACAGTAGTGTACATAGTGTTAAACATTAAAAATAATAATAATTTGAAAAACAATCATAATTTGGCATCAATAAATTGTAAAATTTGAATATCGCTGGTGCATTTACACTGCTGTTGCCAACGAGTGATAATTTTTCACCAAGTTCAACACACCATCAAACTTGTAAGTTTTTATCAGGTTTCACTCATTTTAGTTTTATTTGATATATATAAATGAATTTAATAACTTCTGTTTTTCTTTTTGGGCCATCCTGCCTTGGTGGGAAATGGCCAATTTGTTGAAAGAAGAAGAAATGCATTCAATCCGTGAGAAAATAATTTTTTTTTATTTTTTTCAAAACCCTGCCACACACAGGAATTTTAATTTCTAGGAATGCCACAGTTAAGGGGTTAAAATAAATATTACCTATAACCAAACATTTCTATATATAATTTGACTTACAAGCCCAAAATCATTCATTAAGCATTACTGCTTCTCCTTCAGCACTTGTTCACTGATCTTACTTCTTCCTATATAAACTCTTATCTCATTTCAACTTTGTTTCCCTTAGTGCTAGGACATCCAACTATCTCATTCGTAACAGTAGCAATCAATTCTTTATGTATCTGTTAACATTCAAGTAACTATTTCAAAATATTCTTCTCACTCTTTTTAATGAATTGCATACAGAAAAGATGATAACCAGCCTCTTGTTCTTGGAACTTTAATCACTTTTCACAAGGGAAAAATTCTAACTCATTTCACCATGGAATTAGAAAGAAGAAACTAGAGGCACTACAGAGACAAGAACTGTTAAGGAACACAGAGAAAAGCTAAATATATGTTTTTTTTTTATTAACACATCGGCCAATTCCCACCAAGGCAGGGTGGCCCGAAAAAGAAAAACTTTCATCATCATTCACTCCATCACTGTCTTGCCAGAGGGGTGCTTTACACTACAGTTATAAAACTGCAACATTAACACCCCTCCTTCAGAGTGCAGACACTGTACTTCCCATCTCCAGGACTCAAGTCCGGCCTGCCGGTTTCCCAGAATCCCTTCATAAATGTTACCCTGCTCACACTCCAACAGCACGTCAAGTATTAAAACCATTTGTCTCCATTCACTCCTATCAAATACGCTCACACATGCTTGCTGGAAGTCCAAGCCCTCACACACAAAACCTCCTTTACCCCTCCCTCCAACCTTTCCTAGGCCGACCCTACCCCGCCTTCCCTCCACTACAGATTTATACACTCTGAAGTCATTCTGTCTCGTTCCATTCTCTCTACATGTCCGAACCACCTCAACAACCCCTCCTCAGCTCTCTGGATAATAGTTTTGGTAATCCCGCACCTCCTCCTAATTTCCAAACTCCAAATTCTCTGCATTATATTCACACCACACATTGACCTCAGACATGACATCTCCACTGCCTCCAGCCTTCTCCTCATTGCAACATTCATCACCCATGCTTCACACCCATATAAGAGTGTTGGTATAACTATACTCTAATACATTCCCCTCTTTACTTCCATGGACAAAGTTCTTTGTCAGCAGATGGGTCATAGACCCATCTGCTGACATGTCCACTCATAAATATATGAATACATTCACCTCCTTAATACTCTCTCCCTCCAATCTGATATCCAATCTTTCGTCATCTAATTTTTTTGTTATCCTCATCACCTTACTCTTTCCTATATTCACTTTCAATTTTCTTCTTTTACACACCTTACCAAATTCATCCACCAACCTCTGCAACTTCTCTTCAGAATCTCCCAAAAGCACAGTGTCATCAGCAAAATGCAACTGTGACAACTCCCACTTTGTATTTGATTCTTTATCTTTCAACCCCCACACCTCTTGAAAAGACCCTCGCATTCACTTCTCTTACAACCCCATCTATAAATATATTGAACACCCACGGTGACATCACACATCCTTGTCTAAGGCCCACTTTTACTGGGAAATAGTCCCCCTCCCTCCTACACACTAACCTGAGCCTCACTATCCTCATAAAAACTCTTCACTGCTTTCAGTAACCTACCTCCTATTCCATACACCTGCAACATCTGCCACATTGCCCCCCTATCCACCCTATCATATGCCTTTTCCAAATCCATAAATGCCACAAAAACCTCTTTACCCTTATCCAAATACTGTTCACCTATATGTTTCACTGTAAACACTTGGTCTACACACCCCCTACCTTTCCTAAAGCCCCCTTGTTCATCTGCTATCCTGCTTTCTGTCTTACTCTTAATTCTTTCAATAATAACTCTACCATACACTTTACCAGGTACACTCAACAGACTTATTCCCCTATAATTTTTGCACTCTCTTTTGTCCCCTTTGCTTTTATACAAAGGAACAATACATGCTCTCTGCCAATCCCTCCTTGCCCTATACACGAAATCACAGCTTCCCTGTCTTCATCAACATTTAACAACTCCTCAAAATATATGTGTATACAGTAAAAAGAATTCTGCAATTTTTATATTTTCATTTAAGGCAAAAGAAGACCAGCATTTCTGCCAGAATACAAAACACTGAACATGCTTGTTTCACACCCTCACAAGAAAACAGTAACACCCCTCCTTGGGTGATTGCTGTCAGTGACTCTACTATATACATAATATACAATACAGTAAAAACTATTTTTACTTCAGACTTACATTAGAAGAAGTGTGTAATAACTGAACACGACCATCTGGAAGAGCCATAATCGTAATGCCCATATCTCTCAATAGCCCCATATGTCGACTATTTCCTGCTTGAAACTCTGAAGCTCTTAACTTTCTTCGTATCGTCTTGCGTGATGGGCATACATTATTCACAAAGTTTTTAAGGGGCCGTCTTATGGTTTCAGCAAATTCATGGCGACCAGGGAAGAGAAAGTGAGCATTTGGGCAAGAGCGGGCATACTCTACATCACTGTCCTGGGCACCTTGGTTATCAGGACCCTGGAAAATATACATATGCATATACAGCACCTTTTTTTTATTATATCTACACTCCATATTCACTTAAAATTTAATGAATTATTGTACTTAAAGACCAAAATTTTGATGTTACAAAGTTACAGTAAAACCTTTCAAAACACAAAACTACATGGCAGAATTTGGCTAAATGCTACTAATAATTACAGTCTTTTTCTTTTCATAGCATGAGGAAACCATTCATATTATGCTCCATAAATTAAAAAAAAGCAACATGAAAAATTTGGGTAGCAGCCTGTTAATCTTCACAATCTGCTAGCCATGCTGAATTGTGCACCCACCAGCCCTCAGCCTCCTACTGTCCCTGGCTAAGCTATGCTATGCAAGTCATGTCCACTTGACAGCATGTTTCTTACAAAGTTAATGTTTTCCCAAAAGTATATAATTCCTGAATGCTTAATTTATATAAAACACCTGTACAAAACATTGCAAAAGAATATTCAGTGCACTAATATCAAGAATCATTAAAAGTTCAGCAGAAGACTACAGTGGACCCCCGAGTATCGTAATTAATCCGTTCCAGGAGCTATTACTTAACACGAAGTTTACGAAATTCGAACCATTATTTCCCATAAGAAATAATGTAAATACAATTAATCCGTTCCACAAAAAAATATTCACATACAAAATAATTAAAAATAATATATATATATATACATTTACTTACTTTTATTGAAGAGTTGCAGGTATCTGGAAGATAGGGTAATGAGTAATGAAGGTCCTCTTGGGCATTTTCTTCCAAAACAGGCCTGTTTCATCACAATTAAACACTTGTTGGGGGAGGAATTCTTCAGCCTCTATGAAGGGAATCCACTCCATGCACACTCCCTGCATGCCTGCTACACTCCCTGCATGCCTGCTACACTCCCTGCATGCCTGCTACACTCCCTGCATGCCTGCTACACTCCCTGCATGCCTGCTACACTCCCTGCATGCCTGCTACACTCCCTGCATGCCTGCTACACTCCCTGCATGAATGCTAAACTACCTGCATGCCTGCTAAACTCCCTGCATGAATGCTACACTCCCTGCATGAATGCTAAACTCCCTGCATGCCTGCTACACTCACTGCATGAATGCTACACTCACTGCATGAATGCTACACTCACTGCATGAATGCTACACTCACTGCATGAATGCTACACTCACTGCATGAATGCTAAACTCCCTGCATGAATGCTACACTCCCTGCATGCCTGCTAAACTCCCTGCATGCCTGCTAAACTCCCTGCATGAATGCTACACTCCCTGCATGCCTGCTAAACTCCCTGCATGCCTGCTAAACTCCGCATGTGCTCACTCCTGCAATGCTAACTCCCTGCATGCCTGCTAAACTCCCTGCATGCCTGCTAAACTCCCTGCATGCCTGCTAAACTCCCTGCATGCCTGCTAAACTTCCTGCATGCCTGCTACACTCACTGCATGAATGCTACCACAGGGGTGCCACTAGGAAGCTTCTTTGGACCCATGGTGACTTATTTCACAGTGACAGTCACTAAACCACCAAAAAAGACACCAAATGTATTGTGAATGTTTGAAAGAGCGCGCTGGGTAATGTTCTCTCAATGGTAAACAACGCTTCACTGGCGGGCATCCTGCGTTCTGCGCAGGCGCGGAGCAGGCAGACAGGTCTAATACGTTACGAAACACGAGCCAGTTTACGATTCTCGAAATCGAAAAAAGCTTACGAAACACAATGTTTACGAAATAAGAACCTTACGAAACTCGGGGGTCCACTGTATTTGGATTAATCACAAGGGTTAATCCATTGTAGTATATAGTAGACTGTCAATTACATGCAATCTATTAACACTTTTTCAACATTAAATTGAGGCATATTTTCTATGAGCACTCTATATTTATCATTTCACTAATAAGCAGTACACATGAAGGCTAGTAACTGATAATTTCCTATGCATCTAATAGTCATTTACTTACCCTAGTGTATGCAAATGTTAAATATGTTAATGATTGATTAAAAAAGTAGGAAAAGTACAATAATTAAGCAAGAAAGTGAAGGAATGATCGTGAGGCACTGCCATAATAAATGTTTTATGTTTGGAGTTACCGGGCCACTACCACCATGGGAGTCACAGGCCTAATTAACAAATGTAACTAAATTATAAAGAAAATTTGGAATGTGGAAATTAGGAGAAGGTGTGGAGTTACTAAAAGTATTTGTCAGAGGGCTGATGAGGGGTTGTTGAGGTGGTTTGGTCATTTAGAGAGAATGGATCAAAGTAGAATGACTTGGAGAGCGTATAAATCTGTAGGGAAGGAAGGCGGGGAAGGGGTCGTCCTAGAAAAGGTTGGAGGGAAGGGGTAAAGGAGGTATTGTGGGCGAGGGGCTTGGACTTCCAGCAAGCATGTGTGAGCGTGTTAGATAGGAGTGAATGGAGACGAATGGTTTTTGGGACATGACGATCTGTTGGAGTGTGAGCAGGGTAATATTTTGTGAAGGGATTCAGGGAAAAAAGTTAATTGATTTAGTTGGACTTGAGTCCTGGAAATGGGAAGTACAATGCCTGCACTTTAAAGGAGGGGTCTGGGATAGTGACAGCTGGGAGGGACAATTCTCAGCTGTCGTATCTGAGCTCCTCTGCAAAGACAGTGATTATGTATGTGTGTGGTGAAAGTGTTGAATGATGATGAAAGTATTTTCTTTATGGGGATTTTCTTTCTTTTTGGGTCACCCTGCCTCGGTGGGAGACGGCCGACTTGTTGAAAAAAAAAAAAAAACTAAATTAGCTATTTCCTGCATTCCAGTAAAGTCCTGCAGTTTTCATATCCTTTGCATCACCAGAGCTAAAATGTGGGAACAAAGGAGATAATGTTTATACACTATGTTTACAGGTTCTGCATCTGTCCAGAAAGGACTACCACCAAGAAATCTCTTTCACATGCCTTAACCTTTGAGGGTACAAGCCTTAGTTCTATGCCTTGCCCACAGGGTCCAAGAATGTTAAAAAAAAAAAAAAAAAAAAAATCCTATGAAATGGTAGAGAATCTTTTTCTGAAGGTAATAAAACAATAAAACAAAAAGTACAACATTTGATGGAAAATTGACGAAATTACATTATCGTAAATTTTACTGCATCAGCAATATTTATGCATCGGCGATTTTGCCCACTTTGATTCCTATTTTAGGCCAATTACATTATTCCAGTTGACCAAATTCTTAGCTATTTTGCTAGTATTCCTTCTATTTTATCAATTAAGCACAAGAAACTGCCCAATCAACTATTTCAACTACCCAATAAAGTGATCAGAAATTGATAATTTGGCCAATTTCACACAAAGTTCAAAATATTCAAATTTCAAAATAGGGTCCAGAATAAACAATGCAGGCATTCCTAGCACTAAAATAACATTTCCTCTGTTTATTAGTTACGTTTACAGGCTTTACAGATGAATTTTATTTTTATTTTTATTCAGATAAAGAATTTTTATTTACACCAAAAAATAGAACATTTACTGTTATGTAATATTGTAATAATTGCATAAATAATATCAGTGCATTCGTGAACGAATATTAGACCCACCAGTTGACGTGTATTCGACACGTGAACTTAATTTCTCTTGAACATCGGTAAAAGTCGAACATTTCCGCTAATTTGAGCTCAATTTCAAGCTACAGTGGACCCCCGAGTAACGAGCAAAATTCATTCCAGAAGCCTGCTCAAGTGCCATTACCGAACGAATTTACTCCCTTAAGAAATAATGTCAAGTAGGTTAGTCCATTTCAGACCCCCCAAAAATACACTTACAAAAGCACTTACAATATTATACTTACATAACTGTACGATTTCCGGGGTACTCGTTACTCGGGGGTCCACTGTATTTTCAGTACTAAAACCAATCAAAATCATCTCTGTTTCTGTAGTATATTTTCCATTCTATCAAATGAGACCAAGAAACCGCAAATACAACCGTAAAAACCATACAAAATTACACCGCAAAGTCGCTGTTTTAATCCAAAAACAGTCGCAGTTTTTTCTCATTATGCACTGCTTGCTGCAGGATTTGTTTTATATGGTGCTCTTAACACACAGAACCATTCTCTCATATCTAGGCCCAAATTGTACTCACAGCTTATCTGAGTGAGCTGAGCTCTTGGCATAGAACTATGGCTTGGACCCCGTAGACAAGGCATAGAACTGTGGCTTGGACCCTCAAAGGGTTAAACATTCTATGGAAAGGGAGCATAAACACAAGGGTCATCCCACAGTCACTAAACACAATAGATATAGCCCCACTCCACAAAGGTGTCAGTAAATCAATTGCCCGGTAACACTAATGTCCCACATCATAAAAATCTTTAATAGGGTTCTAAGAAGAAAAATCAACAACCACTTGCATACCCAACAACTGCACAACCCAGGGCAGCATGGGTTTAGAGCAGGTCTCTCCTGC
The DNA here is from genome assembly GCA_009830355.1 of Cherax destructor. Classification (NCBI taxonomy): domain Eukaryota; kingdom Metazoa; phylum Arthropoda; class Malacostraca; order Decapoda; family Parastacidae; genus Cherax; species Cherax destructor. The sequence continues at coordinate 8,446 of WNWK01028271.1, read as the reverse complement.
CTCTCACAACTACTGGACCACTATGACATGGTCTTGGATGCACTGGAGGACAAACAAAATGCAGATGTAGTATACACAGACTTTGTGAAAGCCTTGACAAGTGCAATCATGGTGTAATAGCCCACAAAATGTGTGATAAAGGAATAACAAGAAAAATGGGTAGATGGATCTATAACTTCCTGACAAATAGAACACAAAGAGTAATAGTAAACAGAGTCAGAGGTGGCTACAGTGAAAAGCTCTGTTCCACAAGGTACAGTACTCACTCCCATCCTTTTCCTCATCCTTATATCTGATATAGATAGAGATGTAAGCTTAGCACCATGTCCTCCTTTGCTGATGATACCAGAATTTGCATGAAAGTATCATTCATCAAGGACACTGCAAATCTCCAAGCGGATATTAACCAAGTCTTTAAATGTACCTCGGAAAACAATATGAAATTCAATGAAGACAAATTTCTATTACCTAGGTAGTAGGTTGGTAGACAGCAACCGCCCAGGAAGGTACTACTGTCCTGCCAAGTGAATGTAAAACGAAAGCCTGTAATTGTTTTACATGATGGTAGGATAGCTGGTGTCTTCTTTCTGTCTCATAATCATGCAAGATTTCAGGTATGTCTTGTTACTTCTACTTACACTTAGATCACACTACACATTCATGTACAAGCATATACACACCCCTCTGGGTTTTCTTCTATTTTCTTACTAGTTCTTGTTCTTATTTCCTCTTATCTCCATGGGGAAGTGGAACAGAATTCTTCCTCCATAAGCCATGCATGAAGTAAGAGTCGACTAAAATGCGGGAGCAAGGGGCTAGTAACCCCTTCTCCTGTATATATTACTAATGTTAAAAAGAGAAACTTTTGTTTTTCTCTTTGGGCCACCCCACCTTGGTGGGAAACGGCCGACTTGTTGAAAGAAGAAGAATGTCTTGTTACTTCTACTTACACTTAGGTCACACTACACATTCATGTATAAGCATATACACACACACACACCCCTCTGGGGTGTGTGTTCTTTTTTTAGTTCCTCTCATCTCCATGGGGAAGTGGAACAGAATTCTTCCTCCGTAAGCCATGTGTGTCGTAAGAGTCAACTAAAATGCCAGGAGCAAGGGGCTAGTAACCCCTTCTCCTGTATACAGTGGACCCCGAGTTTCGTAAGGTTCTTATTTCGTAAACATCGTGTTTCGTAAGCTTTTTTCGATTTCGAGAATCATAAACTGTCTCGTGTTTCGTAACGTATTAGACCTGTCTGCCTGCTCCGCGCCTGCGCGGGACGCAGGACGCCGCCAGTGAAGCGTTGTTTACCAATGAGAGAACATTACCTAGCACGCTCTTTCAAACACTCACACTACATTTGGTGTCTTTTTTGATAGTTTATTGATTGTCACTGTGAAATAAGTCACCATGGGTCCAAAGAAGCTTCCTAGTGGCACCCCTGTGGTAAAGAAAGTGAGGAACACCATCGAACTGAAGAAAGAGATTATAGAAAAATATGAGAGTAGCGTACGTCTGAGTGATCTTCCCATGATGTACAACAAAACCCCATCTACTATCAGCTCTATCCTGGCAAAGAGAAATGAGATCAAGGAAGCTAATGTTGCAAAAGGGGTTGATATGTTAACGAAAAAATAGATCGAAAACAGTGGATGAGGTTGAGAAGTTGTTGTTGGTGTGGATCCATGAAAAACAGAGAGCGGTTGATAGTATTTCCATGGCGATAATTTGTGAAAAGGCAAGGAAGTTGCACGCAGATCTTGTCAAGACAATGCCTGGAACCAGTGGTGAGGCGAGTGATTTTAAAGCCAGCACAGGCTGGTTTGACAGGTTTAACCCTTAAACTGTCCACACGTAGATATACGTTCACTCGCGTAGCTGACCGAGTATTTTGAGAAAAAAATAAATTGTTCGTTTTCTTTAAAATGAAGAGTGCATTTTGTTTGTCATTCCCACATTTTGTAATACTACACACACTGAGTGCACAGACCCATTCTCTAATCTCTAGGCAACTCAGGCTTATCGTGGCAAGGTTAAAAGCATTTGAAAAACGTAGATCTACGTTCGGTCAGCTACGCGAGTGAACGTATATCTACGTGGGGACAGTTTAAGGGTTAAGAAATGTAGTGGCATACACAGCGTTTGAGACATGGTGAGGCAGCCAGCTCAGACAAACGTGCAGCTGAAAAATTTTTGCATGAATTCAAGGGGTTCGTAGAGGCTGAACAATTCCTCCCCAACAAGTGTTTAACGGTGATGAAACAGGCCTGTTTTGGAAGAAAATTCCCAACAGGACCTACATTACTCAGGAGGAAAAGGCACAGCCAGGACACAAGCCTATGAAAGACAGGCTAACTCTTATGATGAGTGCCAATGCCAGTGGTGATTTTAAAGTGAAGCCTTTACTGGTGTATCACTATGAAAATCCCAGACCCTTCAAGAATCACAGTGTTGACAAGAATAATTTGTGTGTGCATTGGAAGGCTAACACTAAGGCATGGATCACTACGGAGATTTTCAAGGAATGGGTGACTGGAGTGTTTGGCCCTAGTGTGAAGAAATACCTCTTGGAAAAGAAATTGCCACTCAAGTGCCTCCTGATACTGGACAATGCTCCTGCTCACCCTCACAACTTGCAAGAGTGTTTGTCTGACAAGTTTAATTTCATCAGAGTGAAGTTCTTGCCTCCTAACACCACTCCTCTCATCCAGCCCATGGACCAGCAGGTCATTTCCAACTTCAAGAAACTGTACACCAAAGCAGTGTTTCAGAAGTGCTTTGAAGTGACCTCGGACACTGAGTTGACCCTAAGAGAGTTCTGGAAAGATCACTTCAACATTGTGCATTGCATACGCCTTATAGGTAAGGCTTCCAGTGACTTCCAGGACTTTGAACTCTGCTTGGAGACCATTGTGGCCAGGTTGTGTCCAACAGAGGGATTTTGAAGGATTTGAGGCTGACCCTGACCTTGGCCCTGACGACCCTGTACCTGTTGTGGACTCTATTGTGGCATTGGGGAACAGCCTGGGGTTAGAGGTGAGTGGTGAGGATGTGGAAGAGTTGCTGGAGGAGCACAGGGTAGAGCTAACAACTGAAGAGCTGCAAGAGCTTCATCTGGAACAGCAACAGACCACAGCTGAGGTTATTGCTTCAAAGGAGGAGTGTGAGAGACAGAAGGAGGTGCCCTCTTCAGTGCTTAAGGAGATGTGTACCAAGTGGAATGAGTTGCAGACATTTGTTGAAAGACACCACCCTGAGCAAGCTGAAATGAGCCTTCTGTGCAGCCACTTCAGTGACAGAGCCATGTCGCACTTCAGGAAAGTGTTGTAGGGTCGCCAGAAACAGAGGAATCTGGACAATTACTTTACCAGGCAGGGGTCTGGTGACTCTCAAGCTGGTCCTAGTGGCATTAAAAGACCAAGAAGGGAAGTAACCCCAGAGAGGGACTTGTTACCTGAAGTCCTTTTGGAGGGGGATTCCCCTTCCAACCACTAACTCCCTGCCCCTGTCAGCAACTCTACCTTCCAGATGCTTGCAACTCTTCAATAAAGGTAAGTAAATGTATATATATACAGTCATACCTCGGTTAACGATGCTGTCAGTTAACGATATTTTCGGTTAACGATATTTATGACGTAAAAAAAAAATGATTGCGGTTAACGATGTTTGCTTCGGTTAATGACATTCGTAACAGACGTGTCTGCGTAGCGCCCAGCTGAGCGCGCACTCCAGGGAGCGTCAGTGTGCTATTGTTTACAAGCGAGAGCGACCACCCACCCACACCCACGCATTCATACCAGTATATTGTCATTATTCCACTGTTTTTAGTGCTTGCAACTGCTAAATAAGCTACCATGGGTCCAAAGAAAGCTCCTAGTGCCAGCCCTGTGATAAAGAGTGTAGCATTCATGCAGGGAGTGTAGCATTCATGCAGGGAGTGTAGCAGGCATGCAGGGAGTGTAGCAGGCATGCAGGGAGTGTAGCAGACATGCAGGGAGTGTAGCAGGCATGCAGGGAGTTTAGCAGGCATGCAGGGAGTGTAGCAGGCATGCAGGGAGTGTAGCAGGCATGCAGGGAGTGTAGCATTTATGCAGGGAGTGGAGCATTTATGCAGGGAGTGTAGCATTTATGCAGGGAGTGTAGCATTTATGCAGGGAGTGTAGCATTTATGCAGGGAGTGTAGCAGGCATGCAGGGAGTGTAGCAGGCATGCAGGGAGTGCAACAGGCATGCAGGGAGTGTAGCAGGCATGCAGGGAGTGTAGCAGGCATGCAGGGGGAGGTGCGTAGCAGGCATGCAGGGAGTGTAGCAGGCATGCAGGGAGTGTAGCAGGCATGCAGGGAGTGTAGCAGGCATGCAGGGAGTGTAGCAGGCATGCAGGAAGTGTACCATATATGCAGGGAGTGTGACATTAAAAGAAAAAGGCCAGTAACCTCAGAAAAGAACTTGCCACCTGCAGTGTTAATGGAAGGGGATTCCCTTCCAAACACTAGCATACTATACTCCATCCTTTCCCCTCCTTCCGTCCTCCACACATCAACAACTCTTCAATAAATGTAAGTGACATGTTATTGTACTATATTTACATGTGTATTTATTTATTGTTCATTAAATTGTGTATTATTTAATGTCAAAAAGTTCTAAAAAATATTTTATTTTACTACTTTTGAAAGTCTTGGACGGATTAATTTTATTTCTATTATTTCTTATGGGAAAAATTGATTCGGTTAACGATTGTTTCGGTTAAAGATATGCCCTCTCTGACGGATTAATATCGTTAACCGAGGTATGACTGTATATATATATATTGTTTTTAATTTAGTATGTGAATATTTTTTTGTGGAACAGATTAATTGTATTTACATTATTTCTTATGTGAAATAATGGTTCAAATTTCGTAAACTTTGTGTTAAGTACTAGCTCCTGGAACGGATTAATTACGATACTCGGGGGTCCACTGTACATTACTAAAGTTAAAGAGAGAAACTTTTGTTTTTTCTCTTTTGGCCACCCCACCTTGGTGGGAAACGACCGATTTGTTAAAAGAAAGAAGAAGAATTTCTATTACTCCACTATGTAAAACTCGAGGACATAAAAACTAAATCGGAATATAAAACAAATTCCAATCCCACAATAGAATGAAAAACTAATGTGAAGGACCTGGGAATGATAAAGTCAGAGAATCTTTACTTTCAAAGATCACAACAATGTCCCTACCATATCTGCTAGGAAAATGATAGGATGGATGATGAGAACCCTCAAAACTAGGGATGCCAAGCCAATGATGATTCTCTTCAAATTGCTTGTTCTCTCAAGGCTGGAATATTGCTGTGCACTAATGGCCCCTTTCAAGGCAGGCAAAATTGTAGACGGTTGAAGTCCCTTGACCTGTACTCCTTGGAACACAGGTGAAAAAGATATATGGTAATATACACTTGAAAAACTTATAGGGACTAGTTCCAAATCTGCACAAAGAAATCACTCCCAGCAAAAGCAAAACACTCAGCAGGTGATGTAACATCTTCCCAATAAAAAGCAGGGGTGCCTTGAGCATGCTAAGAGAAAACACAATAAGTGTCAGGTGCCCAAGACTTTTCAACTGCTTCCCAGCATTCATAAGGGGGATTAACAATAGACCCCTGGCTGTCTTCAAGAGGGAGCTGGACAAGCACCAAAAGTCAGTTTCCAACCAACTGGGCTGAAGTTCATACATTGGTTTACTTGTGGCCAGCAGTAACAGCCTGGCTGATTGTGCCCTGATTCACTGTGAGGCCTGGTCATGGACCAGGCCTCACCCTCCAGGTATATCACAATTAATACATGTATATATAGGAAAGAGTAAGGTGATGAAGATAACAAAAATAATAGGTGACGAAAGATTGGATATCAGATTGGAGGGAGAGAGTATGGAGGAGGTGAATGTATTCAGATATTTGGGAGTGGACATGTCAGCAGATGGGTCTATGAAGGATGAGGTGAATCATAGAATTGATGAGGGGAAAAGGGTGAGTGGAGCACTTCGGAGTCTGTGGAGACAAAGAACTTTGTCCATGGAAGAGGGGAATGTATGAGAGTATAGTTATACCAACGCTCTTATATGGGTGTGAAGCATGGGTGATGAATGTTGCAACGAGGAGAAGGCTGGAGGCAGTGGAGATGTCGTGTCTGAGGTCAATGTGTTGTGTGAATATAATGCAGAGAATTCGGAGTTTGGAAATTAGGAGGAGGTGCGGGATTACCAAAACGATTGTCCAGAGAGCTGAGGAGGGGTTGTTGAGGTGGTTTGGACATGTAGAGAGAATGGAACGAGACAGAGTGACTTCGAGAGTGTATAAATCTGTAGTGGAGGGAAGGCGGGGTAGGGGTCGGCCTAGGAAAGGTTGGAGGGAGGGGGTAAAGGAAGTTTTGTGTGCGAGGGCCTTGGACTTCCAGCAAGCATGTGTGAGCGTATTTGATAGGAGTGAATGGAGGCATATGGTTTTTAATACTTGACGTGCTGTTGGAGTGTGAGCAAAGTAACATTTATGAAGGGATTCAGGGAAACCGGCAGGCCGGACTTGAGTTCTGGAGATGGGAAGTACAGTGCCGGCACTCTGAAGGAGGGGTGTTAATGTTGCAGTTTTATAACTGTAGTGTAAAGCATTACTCTGGCAAGACAGTGATGGAGTGAATGATGATGAAAGTTTTTCTTTTTCGGGCCACCCTGCCTTGGTGGGAATCGGCCGATGTGTTAATAAAAAATAAAAAAAAATATCCTCTACTACTCTTCAGTTGAATAATCAAGTTTAAAAAATAATGTGCATATAGTATACCTACTTCAAATAAAATGCATGTTAATTTAACTGTTAAACTCACAACCCACTCTCTGCTTCTTACTCTTATTTTTATTAGTGAAAATGATAGTAAAATTATAATTTTATTTTTTTATATAAATAAATTATTACATAATAGTTTATATTTACGAAAGCATTCTGGTAGTAAATTTCACAGCAGCATCACAGCCTGTCACAACCCTTTCACTCAACAACAGCAACAGGATGTAGTCATAACCAGAGAATGTTTTTTTATTTTGATTTTTCATATTTTTGGGGATAACTTGCACTCTAGGCATATTTATTTAGTAAAAATCTTGTCTTATGGCCAGTAATATAAGGTATTTTTACTGTTTACCCACATATTTCTATATCAACAAGAAATGACAACTATAATGCTCATAATCCGAGGTACCACTGTATCTGAATACATTCACCTCCTCCATACTCTCTCCCTCCAATCTGATATTCAATCTTCAGTCACCTAATTTTTTTGTTATCCTCATCACCTTATTCTTTCCAATATTCACTTTTAATTTTCTTCTTTTACATACCCTACCAAACTCATCCACCAACCTCTGCAACTTCTCTTCCAAATCTCCCAACAGCACAGATTCATCAGTAAAGAGCAACTGTGACAACTCCCATTTTGTGTTAGATTCTTTATCTTTTAACCTCACACCTCTTGCCAACACCCGCGCATTCACTTCTCTTACAACCACATCTATAAATATATTGAACAACCATGTTGACATCACACATCCTTGTCTAAGGCCTACTTTTACTGGGAAATAATCTCCCTTTCTCCTACATACTCTAACCTGAGCCTCACTATCCTCGTAAAAACTCTTCACTGCTTTCAGTAACCTACCTCCTATTCCATACACCTGCAACATCTGCCACATTGCCCCCCTATCCACCCTGTCATACACCTTTTCCAAATCCATAAATGCCACAAAAACCTCTTTACCCTTATCTAAATACTTTATTATTTTTTTTTATTAACACAACAGCCATTTCCACCAAGGCAAGGTGGCCTGACAAAGAAAAACTTTCATCATCATTCACTCCATCACTGTCTTGCCAGAGGCATGCTTACACTACAGCTACAAAACTGCAACATTAACACCCCTCCTTCAGAGTGCCGGCACTGTACTTCCCATCTCCAAGAATCAAGTCCGGCCTGCCGGTTTCCCTGAAACCCTTCATAAATGTTACCTTGCCTACACTCCAACAGCACGTCAAGTCCTAAAAACCATTTGTCTCCATTCGTTCCTATCTAACACGCTCATGCACGCTTGCTGGAAGTCCAAGCCCCTCGCACACAAAACCTCCTTTACCCCCTCCCTCCAACCTTTTCTAAGCCGACCCCTACTCCGTCTTCCCTCCACTACAGATTTATACACTCTCGAAGTCATTCTATTTTGCTCCATCCTTTCTATATGTCCAAACCATCTCAACAACCACTAATCAGCTCTCTGGATAATAGTTTTGGTAATCCAACACCTCCTCCAAACTACGGATACTCTGCATTATATTCACACCACACATTGCCCTCAGACATGACATCTCCACTGCCTCCAGCCTTCTCCTTGTTGCAATATTCACAACCCATGTCTCACACCCATACAAGA
>WNWK01028270.1:0-25540 GCA_009830355.1 Cherax destructor | reverse complement strand
GCCCCTAAACCCGATACATGCTTTTCTGACTAAAGACCGCCAACACTGTATCCCCAACTCATCCACCAACTCACTCCCGCACCCAAACCTTCACATGCTCCACACAATACGGGCAACGGGTCGCCAATATCCCCCCGAAATCCTCCAAAGGGGGAACCCCGCCTTGGGGTTGACCTTTTCTCTATCATGCAAAACTCCCAGGTCCTTTCTCGCCACCTCCACCATCGACTTTTACCTGTCCTCTGTGCTGGGGTCAATACATCTTCACTATCACCACTGTGCCCGACCGCTTCCTCGATCCAGGCACCGCTTCCATACTATCATCCCTCTCGTCGCTCTCTTGCCGATGCACCTCAACCGATACATGCTCTCTGACTAAAGACTGCTGCTCAACACTGCTACTCACCAACTCATCCACCACACTCACTGCCGCATCCAAACCTTCACATGCCTCCACACTAAGTACTGGCAACGGGTCGTCCAATATCTCCCGTAATACCTCCTCCAAAGGGGAATCCTCGCCGTTGCCTGGGTGCTTCTCGCCACCAGCAGCAGCCTCCTGTACAGACACATTTGGCAACGTATGACACACCTGCGATCCATCAACAATCTCACTCCATAATCTAGTTCCGGCCTCCTTAGCGTCCACCGGATCCTACACAACCTCGTGCGTCCTTACTTCCAGGTCTCGTCGTCCAGTATCCACCCGTTGTCCCGTCCTCCGCATGCAGTCAGCAGCCACATGCTCGTATGCCCCGCACAACCTGCAGGTCCTTCGCTGTCCCATGTACGTCACGTATAGCTGAGTCCTAAATTCTGGCAGTACGACGTAAGATGGAATCGGCCTGCGTAATGTCATTTTCAATGAGTATGTCCCTCAAAATGCCCACCATCGGACCCTCGCTCCACTTCCCGGGCATGGCAGCATGCACAATGCCGTAAGCTCCAAATACTTGGCTGATGTCCACCGAGTCTGATTCAAACGGGCATTCTTAACCCTGATCCAAGTGTAATATGCGACACGTCCTTCAGTCGCACTTGTAGGCCAGAATGTACTGTATAGACTCTGTCTTGATGGCGGTCGACAGTCCTTTCGTACACCTCAGCTGTTAAGAGTTTTACAAAGACTCTATTAACGCCGTTGAGCGCCACGCCATACAAATCTGTAGTCTCCAAACCATAAACGTCTCTTAATATGTTTGGCAGAACTGTAGCCGCAGTAGCCGGTTGCAAAGACCCTGTCACCATATCTATACAGACTGTGTTAATCCTGCGTCTGCTCGCCGTCGCCATGTTTACAGAAAATGAAGTTGTCGTTGATCACCGCTAGGTGGCAGCCCAGGGAACAGCACACCCGCACCCGTCAAGAGCTGGTGGCCAATATGAATTTATTTGTTTAGTATAGAGAAGTGCGTCGCAGTTGTAAGTGTTGAGCAATGGTACAGTATGTCTCAGGTGAGGATCCTCCCTCGCGGTTGATTATCAAGATTGGTTGCAGGAATAGAGGATTTTGTAGCTTATTTACTAATGGCATCTGGTTTCCATTGTCCACTTATTAAAGACTGGAATTGGATGTGGATCTAATGAGTGTAGGTTCGATGATTCTCATTTCGCAAGGATGTGGCACTTTGTGTAGGAAAGGCAGGGAGGCTGGCAGGGAAGAAGGCACGGAGGGAGGGAGGCAGGCTGGGAGGCAGGGATTTTTTATTCCTCTTACTTGATGCTGTGGTAGGCATTGTCGTTCGTTAAAATTAGAGTAATTTCTCTTCAACATATTCAAAGTACACTGCTGTTATGTCAGACACAAAGTTTACTGATGCAGCAGTACTGTGGATATTGTAGCACGTGTTGGAATTCCTGGAGTCTACCTGGAGGTTGTTCTGGGGATCAACGCCCCCGCGGCCCGACGCCTCGACCACTCTCTGAGGAGTTGCTCAGAAAGTCACATGCGCAGCTAGTGAGACATATTACTGTGGCAACGCTTTCCAGGAGCTTTGTCAAGCCAAGACAAGGACACAGAGAATAAATAAATATATATGTATATATATATATATATATATATATATATATATATATATATATATATATATATATATATATATATATATATATATATATATATATATATATATATATATATATATATAAATATATATATATATATATATGTAAATGTCGTGCCGATTAGGTAAAACTTGCGATTTTGGCTTAAATAGCAACGCTCACCTTGCCATATAAGACAAGTGAAAATTTGTGTATGCAATAATTTCGCCAAAATCATTCTGAACATAACGAAAAAATATATTTCATTGTGTTTGTTTATTATTAAATTAATGTTAACGTATCTAAAATATATTTAGTTGGGTTAGGCTAAATTAAATTGCGCTTGTTGTAATAAGGTTAGGTAGGTTTTCAAAGTTTCTCTTGGTACAAAATTATAAATTCTTAAATTAACATAAATGAAAAAGTATATCTTTAAACGTATAAGAGAAAATTTTAGAAAGGACTTAATTTTAGATGAGTTCTTGCTAATTGACCAGTTTTACCTAATCGCACGACATATATATATATATATATATATATATATATATATATATATATATATATATATATATATATATATATATGTGTATATATATGTCGTGCCGATTAGGTAAAACTTGCGATTTTGGCTTAAATAGCAACGCTCACCTTGCCATATAAGACAAGTGAAAATTTGTGTATGCAATAATTTCGCAAAATCATTCTGAACATAACGAAAAAATATATTTCATTGTGTTTGTTTATTATTAAATTAATGTTAACGTATCTAAAATATATTTAGTTGGGTTCGGCTAAATTAAATTGCGCTTGTTGTGATAAGGTTACGTAGGTTTTCAAAGTTTCTCTTGGTACAAAATTATAAATTCTTACATTAACATAAATGAAAAAATATATCTTTAAACGTATAAGAGAAAATTTTAGAAAATACTTAATTTTGATGAGTTCTTGCTAATTGACCAGTTTTACCTAATCGGCACGACATATACTATATATATATATATATATATATATATATATATATATATATATATATATATATATATATATATATATATATATATATATATATATATATACGTAAGAGCGAGGTTAAAGAGCCTAAACGTTGCAATAGGCTTACTTTCTTCGTTTATATCGGCATAACAAAGCTGCTAGAGAGCGAAACGTCGCCACAATAAAATGTCTTATAAGTCGTACATGTGTCCTTTTACCTAACATATTGTCAGTAATTCTATCAGTATTATTAAAATAAAGCTGAGTTGCCTTGGGCACATCTGACTGCACTCTTATATTCATTCACTTATTCTCGTGTCCAGGTTTAGTCTCGTCTACCCTATGTAAGAGTCATCATACACAGTGTATGGTTGTTGTATGGGGATGGGTGTATTATGTAGTGGAGATGGTGAAGGGGCTACTTATACTTTTCTATCCACACGTAGTTTTTTCGTAATGTTTTGTGTGTGATTTGTTGAAGGAAATTCAAACTTGTTTAGTAAATTCTTGATTCGTCGAGAAAATCCTTGTATATTTGAGCGCATTCAGATCCATTTTTGTAAACCTTCGTGAGCATATTCATCCAGCCAAAGAAATGTTAATGGATTTGTAAGGGCGTCTCTTGGCGGACACCTCATTAGCTTCTGTAAAAACAGGAAGACTTTTGTGGCAAGACGTACTTGTGTATGTGAGACTCTCTCTCTCTCTCTCTCTCTCTCTCTCTCTCATTCGCCCCTTTATCTGCCCTTCCTACCTCTGCTCTCCCTCCTTTTTTCATCCCGCTCTCCCATTCCTTCCCTCCCAGAGCATTTTAATTCAGTTCCTTTACATTTGTGCTTTCTTGTGTATTATTGTGTAGAGTCTAGTGGTAACGATGGCACTGTACAGATGTACCTGGATTCTCTTCATCAGCAATGGTCGTGTTTACAGTGTGACAGGAGTACTAGTACTTGAGAGTACATGGGAAAGATAGACAGCAGAGGACTTAGGGAATCCACACTGAGGCTGTCTGCTGAGATGAATTATATTTCTAAATACAAGTCTGTCGTGTAACGTCTGTGTGAGTACACACACACACACACACACACACACACACACGCACACACACACACACACACACACACACACACACGCACACACATACACACACACAGCTGCAATCTTCCACCCTGATATCAAATCCTCATTAAAGATTGAGGGAGCAGAGGGGGAGGAGGAGTTGCACTGCTCATTAAGAACCAGTGGGGATTTGAGGAAGTGGAAGGAATGGATGGAATGGGCGAAAGGGACTATATAGTAGGAACAATTCAGTCTGAGGGCCATAAGGTGGTAATTGCTGTAATGTACAACCCACCACAGAACTGCAGGAGGCCAAGATAAAAATACTACGAGAGCAACAGAGCAATGGTAGACACACTAGCCGAGGTGGTCAGAAGAGCCCACATGGGGAGAGCAAAGCTACTAGTTATGGGTGATTTCAATCACAAGGAGATTGACTGGGAAAACCTGGAGCCACATGGAGGTCCTGAATCATGGAGAGCCAAGATGATGGATGTGGTACTGGAAAACCTCATGCATCAACATGTTAGAGACACTACCAGAGAGAGAGTTGAGGATGATCCATCAAGACTGGACCTAGTATTCACCTTGAGTAATTCGGACATCGAGGATATCACGTATGAAAGGCCCCTTGGAGCTAGAGATCATTTGGTTCTGCGTTTTGACTATATAGTTGAGCTACAAATGGAGAGGGGAGCAAGAATAGGAAGGGAAAAACGAAACTACACAGGCATGAGGAACTTCCTACAAGACGTTCAGTGGGAGAGAGAATCGGCAGGATAAACAGTAAAAGAAATGATGGAATATGTGACAACCAAATGCAAAAAGGCAGAGGAGAGGTTTGTCCCCAAGAGAAAAAGAAGTAACGGGAAGACCAGAACGAGTCCTTGGTTCACCCAGAGGTGTAGGGAGGCAAAAACTAAGTGTAATAGAGAATGGAAAAAGTACAGAAGACAAAGGACCCAGGAAAATAAAGAGATTAGCCGAAGAGCCAGAAACGAATATACACAGGTAAGAAGGGAGGCTCAGCGACAATACGAAAATGATATAGCATCAAAAGTCAAGTCTGACCCAAAGCTGTTGTAGAGCCACATCAGGAGGAAAACAACAGTCAAGGACCAGGTAATCAGGCTGAGGAAGGAAGGTGGGGATTTCACAAGAAACGACCAAGAGGTATGTGAGGAGCTCAACATGAGATTTAAAGAAGTATTACAGAGGAGACAGGAAGGACTCCAGGAATTCAGAATAGGGAGGTATACCAACAAGTGCTGGATGAAATACACACAACCGAGGAGGAGGTGAAGAAGCTGCTATGTGAACTCGATACCTCAAAAGCGGTGGGACCATACAACATTTCTCCATTGGTCCTTAGAGAGGGAGCAGAGATGTTGTGTGTGCCACTAACAAAAATCTTCAACACATCCATTGAAACTGGGCAAATACCTGAGGTGTGGAAGATGGCAAATGTAGACCCAATTTTTAAGAAAAGAGACAGACACGAGGCATTAAACTATAGACCTGTGTCACTGACGTGTATAGTATGCAAAGTCATGGAGAAGATCATCAGGAGAAGAGTGGTGGAGCACCTAGAAAGACACAAGCTTATAAACGACAACCAGCACGGTTTCAGGGAAGGAAAATCCTGTGTCACAAACCTACTGGAGTTTTATGACAAGGTAACAGAAGTAAGACACGAGAGAGAGAGGGGTGGATAGACTGCATTTTCTTGGACTGCAAGAAGGCGTTCGAAACAGTTCCTCACAAGAAGTTAATGCAAAAGCTAGAGGATCAGGAACACGTAACAGGAAAGGCACTGCAATGGATCAGAGAATATCTGACAGGGAGGCAACAACGAGTCATGGTACGTGACGAGGTGTCAGAGTGGGCACCTGTGACGAGTGGGGTTCCACATGGGTCAGTCCTAGGACCTGTACTGTTTTTGGTATATGTGAATGACATAACGGAAGGGATAGACTCAGAAGTGTCCCTGTTTGCAGATGATGTGAAGTTAATGAGAAGAATTAAATCATTTGAGGATCAGGCAGAACTACAAAGAGACCTAGACAGGCTACAAGCCTGGTCCAGTAAATGGCTCCTTGAATTTAACCCTGCCAAATGTAAAGTCATGAAGATCGGGGAAGGGCAAAGAAGACCGCAGACAGAGTATAATCTAGATGGCCAAAGACTGCAAACCTCACACAAGGAAAAAGATCTTGGGGTGAGTATAATACCGAGCACATCTCCTGAGGCACACATCAATCAGATATCTTCTGCAGCATACGGGCGGTTGGCAAACCTAAGAATAGCTTTCCAATACCTCACTAAGGAATCGTTCAAGACTCTGTATACCATATACGTCAGGCCCATACTGGAGTATGCAGCACCAGTTTGGAACCCACACCTGGTCAAGCACGTCGGGAAATTAGAGAAAGTGCAAAGGTTTGCAACAAGACTAGTCCCAGAGCTAAGGGGATTGTCCTACGAAGAAAGGTTAAGGGAAAACGGCCTGACGACACTAGAGGACAGGAGGGTTAGGGGAGACACGATAACGACATATAAAATACTGCGAGGAATAGATAAGGTGGAAGAGACAAGATGTTCCAGAGAGGGAACAGAAACAAGGGTCACAGTTGGAAGTTGAAGACTCCTATGAGTCAAAGGTATGTTAGGAAGCATTTCTTCAGTCATAGAGTTGTCAGGAAGTGGAATAGCCTAGAAAGTGACGTAGTGGAGGCAGGAACCATACATAGTTTTAAGACTAGGTTTGATAAAGCTCATGGAGCAGGGAGAGAGAGGACCTAGTAGCAATCAGTGAAGAGGCGGGGCCAGGAGCTATGAATCGACCCCTGCAACCACAAATAGGTGAGTACAAATAGGTTAGTACAGCTGTGAATCTATCCCTGGTTAGGTCAAGCCTCGCTGGTTGGGTCAATGTGTCATGTGAGTAATATGTATACACTTGTGTAGTGTATTAGAATTCATCCTAGCTTTATATAGCTGGTCCCTTTGCGTGTGACGTCATAGGCCTGCGCATGTGTGTGCTCAGACACAGGAGACGGCCTCACTCCGGCCTTGGACCTCGACGAGTATAGAATAGGCACTGGTATCTCTCCTCACATACTCAGATTAATATACCAATAACCACCCCACAGAGTGTATCCATTGACTACCTTTTATCTCTCGAACCCCATTACGATAAATGTTCCACCAAACGTTTACTCACAAAAGCAGAAAAATGAATTGTAAGAAGTAGGAATTACCGTTGAAATATTACGTCCTTTGAGAGTCCGTGTAAAGAGTTGTACAGCCTCGTAGTATTGCCTTGTACAACCTCGTTGTGCAGTCTTGTTGTACTGTATTATTGTGTAGAGTCTAGTGGTAACGATGGCACTGTACAGATGTACCTGGATTCTCTTCATCAGCAATGGTCGTGTTTACAGTGTGACAGGAGTACTGAGTTTAGAGTACATGGGAAAGATAGACAGCAGAGGACTTAGGAATCCACACTGGAGCTGTCTGCTGAGATGAATTTATTTCTAAATACAAGTCTGTCGAACGCTGTGAGTACACACACACACACACACACCACACACACACCACACACACACACACACACACACACACACCACACAACACACACACGTCAATCTTACCCTGAACAAACTAAAGATTGAGGGAGCAGAGGAGGAGGAGTTGCACTGCTCATTAAGAACCAGTGGGGTTGAGGAAGTGGAAGGAATGGATGGAATGGGAAGAAGGGACTATATAGTAGGAACAATTCAGTCTGAGGGCCATAAGGTGGTAATTGCTGTAATGTACAACCCACCACAGAACTGCAGGAGGCCAAGATAAAAATACTACGAGAGCAACAGAGCAAGGTGACACACTGGCCAGGGTGGGTCAGAAAAAGGCCCCTGGGAGGCAAAGCTACTAGTTATGGGGGGATTTCAATCCCAAGGAGATTGACTGGGAAAAAACCCGGGCCCATGGGGGTCCCCGAATTGGAAGCCAAGATGATGGATGTGGTACTGGAAAACCTCATGCATCAACATGTTAGAGACACTACCAGAGAGAGAGTTGAGGATGATCCATCAAGACTGGACCTAGTATTCACCTTGAGTAATTCGGACATCGAGGATATCACGTATGAAAGGCCCTTGGAGCTAGAGATCATTTGGTTCTGCGTTTTGACTATATGTTGAGCTAAAATGCGAGGAGCAAGAATAGGAAGGAAAACGAAACTACACAGGCATGAGGAACTTCCTACAAGACGTTCAGTGGGAGAGAGAATCGGCAGGATAAACAGTAAAAGAAATGATGGAATATGTGACAACCGTACAGCCTCATGTACAGCCTCGTTGTACAACCTTGTGTACAGCCTCGTTGTACAGCCTCATATACAGCCTCGAGTACATCCTCGTGTACAGTCTCGTTGTACAGCCTCGTGTACAGCCTCATTGTACAGCCTAGTAGTACTGCCTTGTACAACCTCGTTGTACAGTCTCGTTGTAATGCCTCGTTGTACATCCTCATTGTACATCCTCGTTGTACAGCCTCGGTGCACATCCTCGTGTACAGCCTCGTTGTACAACCTCGTTGTACAGCCTAGGTGTACAGCCTCGTACAGCCTCGTTTATAGCCTCGTTGTACAGCCTCGTTGTATAGGGTCAGTATACAGCCTCGTATACGTACTTGTTGTACAGTCTCATTGTACAGCCTTGTTTTATGGCTTCGTTGTGCAGCCTCGTGTACAGCCTCGTTGTACAGCCTAGTGTAGAGCCTCGTTGTACAGCCTAGTGTACAGCCTCGTTGTACAGCCTCGTGTACAGCCTCGTTGTACAGTCTCGTGTACAGCCTCCTTGTACAGCCTCGTTGTACAGCCTAGTGTACAGCCTAGTGTACAGCCTCGTGTACAGCCTAGTGTACAGCCTCGTTGTACAGCCTCGTTGTACAGCCTCGTTGTACAGCCTAGTGTACAGCCTCGTGTACAACCTAGTGTACAGCCTCATGTACAGCCTAGTGTACAGCCTCGTTGTACGGCCTAGTGTACAGCCTCGTACAACCTAGTGTACAGCCTCGTTTTACAGCCTCGTTGTACAGCCTCGTGTACAACCTAGTGTACAGCCTCGTGTACAACCTAGTGTACAGCCTCGTGTACAACCTAGTGTACAACCTCGTGTACAGCCTAGTGTACAGCCTCGTTATACAGCCTCGTTGTACAGCCTCGTTTTACAGCCTCGTTGTACAGCCTCGTGTACAACCTAGTGTACAGCCTCGTGTACAACCTAGTGTACAGCCTCGTGTACAACCTAGTGTACAGCCTCGTTTTACAGCCTCGTTGTACAGCCTCGTGTACAACCTAGTGTACAGCCTCGTGTACAACCTAGTGTACAGCCTCGTGTACAACCTAGTGTACAGCCTCGTGTACAGCCTAGTGTACAGCCTCGTTATACAGCCTCGTTGTACAGCCTAGTGTACAGCCTCGTGTTCTATGTTGCTGCAGCAACCATTTGTGTTTAGTTCTAATTGAACTGGAGTGCACTCATCTGGTTGTTGTAATCATCTGGTTGTTGTAATCATCTGGTTGTTGTAGTCTTCCTCTCTCTCTCTCATTCTCCTCTTTCTCTCATTCTCCTCACTCTCTCATTCTCCACACTCTCTCATTCTCCTCACTCTCATTCTCCTCATTCTCCTCTCTCATTCTCCTCACTCTCTCATTTCCCCTCTCTCATTCTCTCCTCTCTCATTCTCTCACTCTCTCATTCTCCCACTCTCTCATTCTCTACTCTCATTCTCCTCACTCTCTCATTCTCCTCTCTCTCATTCTCCTCACTCTCTCATTCTCCTCACTCTCTCATTCTCCTCACTCTCTCATTCTCCTCACTCTCTCATTCTCCTCACTCTCTCATTCTCCTCTCTCTCATTCTCCTCACTCTCTCATTCTCCTCACTCTCATTCTCCTCACTCTCTCATTCTCCTCACTCTCTCATTCTCCTCACTCTCTCATTCTCCCCATTCTCTCATTCTCCTCACTCTCTCATTCTCCTCACTCTCATTCTCCTCACTCTCTCATTCTCCCCACTCTCTCATTCTCCTAACTCTCATTCTCCTCACTCTCTCATTCTCCTCACTCTCATTCTCCTCACTCTCACATTCTCCTCACTCTCACATTCTCCTCACTCCATTCTCCTCACTCTCTCATTCTCCTCACTCTCACATTCTCCTCACTCCATTCTCCTCACTCTCACATTCTCCTCACTCTCATTCTCCTCACTCACATTCTCCTCACTCTCATTCTCCTCACTCTCTCATTCTCCTCACTCTCTACATTCTCCTCACTCACATTCTCCTCACTCTCTCATTCTTCCCACTCTCTCATTCTCCTAACTCTCATTCTCGTCACTCTCACATTCTCCTCACTCTCTCATTCTCCTCACTCTCACATTCTCCTCATCTCATTCTCCTCTACTCTCATCACATTTCCTCACTCCTCACATTCTCCTCACTCTCTCATTCTCCTCACTCTCACATTCTCCTCACTCTCACATTCTCCTCACTCACATTCTCCTCACTCTCACATTCTCCTCACTCTCACATTCTCCTCACTCACATTCTCCTCACTCTCACATTCTCCTCACTCTCACATTCTCCTCACTCTCACATTCTCCTCACTCTCACATTCTCCTCACTCACATTCTCCTCACTCTCACATTCTCCTCACTCTCACATTCTCCTCACTCCACATTCTCCTCACTCTCACATTCTCTCACTCACATTCTCACTCACATTCTCCTCACTCTCACATTCTCCTCACTCTCACATTCTCCTCACTCTCACATTCTCCTCACTCACATTCTCACTCTCTCATTCTCCTCACTCTCACATTCTCCTCACTCTCACATTCTCCTCACTCTCACATTCTCCTCACTCACATTCTCCTCACTCACATTCTCCTCACTCTCTCATTCTCCTCACTCTCTCATTCTCCTCACTCTCACATTCTCCTCACTCACATTCTCCTCACTCTCACATTCTCCTCACTCCTGCGGCTCACTATGTTTTTTTTGTGACTGTGGGTAGTACCGCAGCCGGCTCCTGCATCCACGTGGGCACTCAATGTGGGGGCTAAAGTGGCTAAAGATTAAGTCTTACAAATTAAGAATGTGGCACCCCAATAGGCATAGGTGGGGGCTGCACGTCTCTCCTTCTCCCCCCAACCTGGGGAGAGTTTGTAACTGTCGGGAAAATTCATGAGATTTTTCACACTTAACATTAAGTAACCCACGAAATCGTAATGACACGATTGCAACCAAGTCATACCACGGGTGGGGCTTGAACTCGCGGTTAGTGAGTCGTAAAACTTCAGACCGACGCTTCAGCTGGCCCAGTGGCTAACGCGAGTTCAAGCCCCACCCGTAGTATGGTTTAACAGTAAGTAGGTACTTGGGTGTTAGCCGACTGGTGCGGGTGGCATCCTGAGGGGTGGTAGTATACCTTAAATATGGCTGGGCTTTGAAATCAGCTGAGCTAGGATAACAGCTCTTGGACTTTAAAACTAATTTGTGTAAAAAACAAAATAATATTCTAGGTCCTTAGTTGATTCATCACCACCTCATTAATCGTGATCGTATTCGCTAGTCACTGTTGCCCTTCTCTTCCATCTTAGCTTCACTGAAATGCTCTTCTTTCCTCTTAGAATACCTTCTTGGACTCACTCTTAGAATACCTTCATGGACTCACTCTTAGAATACCTTCATGGACTCACTCTTAGAATACCTTCTTGGACTCACTCTTAGAATATCTTCATGGACTCACTCTTAGAATACCTTCATGGACTCACTCTTAGAATACCTTCTTGGACTCACTCTTAGAATACCTTCATGGACTCACTCTTAGAATACCTTCATGGACTCACTCTTAGAATACCTTCATGGACTCACTCTTAGAATACCTTCATGGACTCACTCTTAGAATACCTTCATGGACTCACTCTTAGAATACCTTCATGGACTCACTCTTAGAATACCTTCATGGACTCACTCTTAGAATACCTTCTTGGATTCACTTTTAGAATACCTTCTTGGATTCACTCTTAGAATACCGTCTTGGATTCACTCTTAGAATACCTTCTTGGACTCACTCTTAGAATACCTTCTTGGACTCACTCTTAGAATACCTTCATGGACTCACTCTTAGAATACCTTCTTGGACTCACTCTTAGAATACCTTCATGGACTCACTCTTAGAATACCTTCATGGACTCACTCTTAGAATACCTTCATGGACTCACTCTTAGAATACCTTCTTGGATTCACTCTTAGAATACCTTCTTGGATTCACTCTTAGAATACCTTCTTGGATTCACTCTTAGAATACCTTCTTGGACTCACTCTTAGAATACCTTCTTGGACTCACTCTTAGAATACCTTCATGGACTCACTCTTAGAATACCTTCTTGGACTCACTCTTAGAATACCTTCATGGACTCACTCTTAGAATACCTTCTTGGACTCACTCTTAGAATACCTTCATGGACTCACTCTTAGAATACCTTCTTGGACTCACTCTTAGAAAACCTTCTTGGACTCACTCTTAGAATACCTTCTTGGACTCACTCTTCAGCTCGTTACATGCATCTTTGTCATTCTTCATCAGCGATTCTCTTCTCTCCTCCTTCAGTCGTATTATCTGATGCTTTACTGTCATCTTCATAATGTGGCTGTGGAGCTGAGACATCCTTTGATGTTATAATGTTAAATTCTCTCTCTGTTTTCACTTCTTAGTTTAGCGTATTTGTTACTGGTTCTTCTGGTTCATTCCTTGTTTTCTCCACTACTATGTTTTCCACAGACTTTCCATTCTTTCCTTCTTGAATGTCTTTATCTCGGTAAAGTTCTAAGTGCACCACTGACTTTCTTTTTCCTGCTTTCTTTCTTCCACCCCAGACATGAATCTTCCTTCTTCCTTGTGAGTGGTGCAGCGCTACATACGTTAAGATTTATGGCATGTTCATGGGTATTATCATTGTGCTTTAATCTTTGTAATATTAAGCTATTTTTTTGTGAGATATACTGGACATACTAGCCGGGATATTATCGCTCGGGTTGGAGTCTTATTCTCGGCTATGAAGTAGATTTTTATAAAATGCCAATACTCTTTGCAGTGCTCGAACATATATATATATATATATATATATATATATATATATATATATATATATATATATATATATATATATATATATATATATATATGTATATATATATATATATGTATATATATATATATATAATATATATATATATATATATATATATATATATATATATATATATATATATATATATATATATATATATATATATATGACCCGAAAAAGAAGAAACAAGTTTTTCTTCTTTTTACATTTAGTAATTTATACAGGAGTCACTGTTAATGCACAGTGCATGAACCTCCGGTCTCTGCCTTGAGGATGAAGGTATTTTTATCAAAGGAATTGGAGCTATCCTCACCAACGTTACTCATACCTGATTACCTTCCCTTCTTCATGTTCCGTATTGTCCTACGGGTTTAGTACCTCCCTTTGCGTAATACACTAGTAATGTTACGACGTAGAACTTAAGACATGGCATAACATCTGGCTCATACAGAGACGTGCACGTCAAGTGGAACAGCCACGACCAGAGTCACATTATTAAACCAACATAAAAAAAGAGAGACTCTCACAAATATACAAAAACAGTAACAAATGTGCATACTACTTGCAAATAACGAAGTTATTACAGAGGAAGACAGTGGCAGGCAGGTGATCAGGAAGGCTGGCAGGCAGACCATGCAGCAAGGTAAACAGGCAAAAGCAAACTCATGGATGTGGTCAGTTACATGAGCACTTGCCCAGGAGAGGGCAGCGTGGCCTCCAGCCTCAAGAGACACCCAGCTTAAGATGGGTTACGTCCTTGTCCCACAACACATCCCAGGCTCGACTTTAATTAAAACCCAGAGTGGCATTCCTTGCATCAAATTTTACATAGATGAAACGCCCTAAATTTCTTTGATAAAAGTCGGCCGCCCCTTGCATGTTTACACTGTTCCTTTTGCCAACGTAAATGAACACGTCTAACAAATTGTGTGTGTGTGTGTGTGTGTGTGTGTGTGTGTGTGTGTGTATCTTGTACTTGCCTGTTTCTGTCAGTCTGTCATCAGCGTTCTTGACACCACATTGCAGAGATAATCTCGAGACAAAGCTCATGACAACACTTAAAGATCTTCATCTCGATTTCGTACAGTCTGGTCTCAGTTTCGTTCATCCTGGTCTACGTTTCGATACTGATCTTGATCCCAACAAGTCGTGGTTTGATAGTGAGTAAAGTCAGCACCTAGATAGGTTGCTCAGTAGTAATCACAAAATTACTACTTTTCCTTGATTATTATTATACATCCATTTTTTTTTTATCCCTCGAAGTTCTCACAGATTTTTACAGAGCGTAGTAATATACTCACTATATCTGAATTACAGAGGAGTTCCTGTTAACACGCCAAACATTTCGAACCCTTTGTATCAAATATATATATATATATATATATATATATATATATATATATATATATATATATATATATATATATATATATATATATATATATATATATATATACGACATATTATACGACATATTATACGACATATATATATATGTCGTGCCGATTAGGTAAAACTTGCGATTTTGGCTTAAATAGCAACGCTCACCTTGCCATATAAGACAAGTGAAAATTTGTGTATGCAATAATTTCGCCAAAATCATTCTAAACATAACGGAAAAAATATATTTCATTGTGTTTGTTTATTATTAAATTAATGTTAACGTATCTAAAATATATTTAGTTGGGTTAGGCTAAATTAAATTGCGCTTGTTGTAATAAGGTTAGGTAGGTTTTCAAAGTTTCTCTTGGTACAAAATTATAAATTCTTACATTAACATAAATGAAAAAATATATCTTTAAACGTATAAGAGAAAATTTTAGAAAGGACTTAATTTTAGATGAGTTCTTGCTAATTGACTAGTTTTACCTAATCGGCACGACATATATATATATATATATATATATATATATATATATATATATATATATATATATATATATATATATATATATATATATATATATATATATTATATATATATATATATATATATATATATATATATATATATATATATATATATATATATATATATATATATATATATATATATACATATATATATGGCAACTCTGGCAGAGAGAGGCTGTGGGCATCCCTCTCTATGGTTTTGCCATAATACTTTTCAGTCAAGAACACCTACCAGGATTATTATCAACTCTTCATTTCATTTCTTCCGTCAGAATCAAGAAAACTGTCGTGGACGTGAAAATCAGTGCCAGAGTGAGGGAGGGTACATACCCGTCATGTGTGGGTTTGAGGGGGCAGTGAGGGAAGGTGGGCAACATGGAGGAGGGGTAGAACTGCATGTGTTTCCCACCTTCTCCAAACACGCCCACAGGATGGGTATGGGGTGCATAATAAAGATATTAAACTAACACGTACATACAAGGTGCAGACTCATTTTGATAAGAGTGTTTGTTTACCTTGTGTGTATATTGAGAGTATATATCGGTGTGTTGTTTATAGTGGGGGCTATGTATTGTGTATAGCGTAGTGTCATGTATAATGAGGTGTCGTGGAGTGCAGTGAGTGGGCAACTGCCAGGACTGCCTCCCCAGGTCATCACCCCTCCTCCACTACTCCACCACTCTACCTCCATCTTGGCCTACGCTCTACTCCACCTCTCTCCACCCCCACCATGAACAACCCATGGGCCTCCACCCACGAGTGCCATTTTCCCTCTATCACACAGATTGAGGTATGGCAGATGATGCAGCAAGCCAGCCACAAAGCCAGGGAAACAGTGCACCTAACAATGAAAGAAGAGGCACATGTACTCACCTAATTGTGGTTATGGTTATGGTTGTGTTGTATGTCAGGTGTGTGGAGTGCATCACATGTCAGGTGTGTGGAGTGCATCACATGTCAGGTGTGTGGAGTGCATCTGGCTCTGAATAGAAATGGCCTTATACGTGCACGCAATGGTTGTTCTGGATCACATATGGTCCCTGCATAGAGCAGCCCATAGCCTCGACAGACAGATGCAAATTCCAATCGTAACTTTCAAACTTCTGCATAGCTTTCAAGCTGCTCACTTACCGTTCAAATCTCCATCTCAGCTTTCAAACGTCTTTCAGCTTCCTTACCTTAGCTTTCAAGCTTCTACCTTAGCTTTCAAACTTTTACCATAGCTTTCAAACTTCTACCATAGCTTTCAAGCTTCTACCTTAGCTTTCAAGCTTCTACCCAAGCTTTTGCATTGTCTCCTTAGGTTCTCTTTCCCCAACTTTGACTATTACGGATAACTCTCGGCTAATAATTTCCTCATTGCTCCCAGAAAAAGTTTAGCATTAGTAAAACTCCTGGGAGAAACTTTCTTGATACTTTCTTCTTCCTGATCTCCAGGACCTCCTGGTCTCCAGAACCACCTGATCTCCAGGACCTCTTGATCTCCAGGACCTCCTGATCTCCATGACCTCTTGATCTCCAGGACTTCCTGATCTCAAGAACCTCCTGATCTCAAGGACCTCCTGATCTTAAAGATCTCTTGATCTCCAGGACCTCCTGATCTCCATGACCTCCTGGTCTCCAGAACCTCCTGATCTCCAGGACCTCCTAATCTCCATGACCTCCTGATCTTCATGATCTCCTGGTCTCCAGGACCTCCTGATCTCCAGGACCTCCTGATCTCCAGGACCTTCTGATCTCCATGACCTCTTCCTCTCCAGGACCTCTTGATCTCAAGGACCTCCTGATCTCCAGGACCTCCTGATCTTAAAGATCTTTTCATCTCCAGGACCTCCTGATTTCCATGACCTCCTGATATCCAGGACCTACTGATCTTCATGATTTCCTGATTTCCATGATCTCATGATCTCCAGAACCTCCTGATCTCCAGGAGCTTCTGATCTCCAGGACTTCCTGATCTCCAGGACCTCCTGATCTCCAGGACCTCCTGATCTTAAAGATCTCTTGATCTCCAGGACCTCCTGATCTCCAGAATGTAATTTCCGGGACGTCGTAATCTCCAAGACGTCGCAATCTACAGTACGTCGTAGTCTCCAGAAGGTCGTAATCCCCAGAACGGCATAATCTCCAGAACATCGTAATCTCCAGCATACCGTCAACTCCAACACGTCGTAATGTCCAACACGTAAACTCCAACATTGTAATCTCCAACACCTAGTAATCTCCAACACCTCGTAATCTCCAACACGTCGTAAACTCCAACACGTCTAGTACGTCTTCATCGCGTAGAACGTCTTTCATTCTTGTATACAAACCTCAGACGCTTCACTCCACGTATTTTCTTCCTACTCTGCTCCTCCTCCTGATCCTGGTATCGTCAACCCTTTTTTTTAACAGACTTAGAGCATTTTATGTCTTTAACACCGCGTTCTCAAACTTTTGTAAAGAGGCCGTGAGGGGAAATAGTTTTATTTACTTTTAGATTTCCCCTCACTCAGATCTCTTAATTCGACCGGTAAGCCACATGCTGCTCTGCTAGGGGTAGATGCTACCTAGTAGTAGGCACCACCCTCTGTAGCAGTTGCTCCGTGTCTCGACCCCTGCTACAGGACCAGCGGCTACCACATTCACGTGTGTTAGTTAGTTGACACCAGCATCTATAGCAACGATATATCTTTCTTTATTCAGGTGCTATACGGCTCTTACGGTTTTAGCGCTACACAGTAAATATAATAAAAATAATAGACAGAACTTGTCAGAGTAGTTTCGTAGCGTAAGTGACTCCGTGTTTTTGTATGAAAACTTTGGTCTATTTTGACTCTCTTGACAGCTACTTTCATCTTGTAAAACTTTTTTGACAGTAATTTGATAAATTGGAACTTTTTTGATAGCTACTTTGATCCTTTGAATATTTTATTGAAAGCTTCTTTGACACTTTAAATCCTTTTTGATAACTTCTTTTGGTTAATAGCGGGATTGTTATTATGCGAAGCACTAAACCCGTGTGAGTAAGTGAAAGAAGAGGTATGAGGCTCGATCTTCCGTCCTCTAATGGCCCCCAGATACACACACTACCAGACGCTACCTGCTGGGAAGACATCCAGGTGAAGACACTTCCTAGTTAATGTCAAATCCAAGAGTACTGCTGGATACACAAGGTGAGGATTGTTGATAGTTGATGGTCACCTGATGTACCCCAGCTGGTCACCTGATGCACCCCAGCTGGACAGGTGATGCACCGCAGCTGGACACGTGATGCACCCCAGCTGGTCACCTGATGCAACATGGCTGGTCACCTAATGCAGCCCAGCTGGTTACCTGATGCAGCCCAGCTGGTCACCTGATGCAGCAAAGTTGGTCACCTGATGCAGCAAAGTTGGTCACCTGATGCAGCCCAGCTGGTCACCTGATGCAGCCCAGCTGGTCACCTGATGCAGCAAAGTTGGTCACATGATGCAGCAAAGTTGGTCACCTGATGCAGCCCGGCATGATATAATACTGAGCTATTGTTCTAGCTTAGTGAAGTTTATGACTGGTCACATGGTGTGGCATGCAAAGAGTATGTTACACTTTATTCGGCGTAAGTCACACTCCCATATAGGCTGCCTCCCAACCGGCGAACCAGGTGCTAAGGGTTTAACGATCAATAGGGTACCCGTCGTTAAATCAGTACCTTGGTTCATTGACCAATCACAGGCAAGCCCGCCGAAGGTGAAGCAACGTGGTGTACTTGTGGTAAGCATTGGCAGACTTGCTTACCTGCTGGATGAGCACGGTGCACACTCTCTGGCTTCAGCTTTGTGATCTGTCACCGTGGTGAACACTTACCTGTAGATATCTGGTGAAGATAAATATACATTGCAGTCTACTGCTGAGTTTTGTTTGCTCCATATTCCCATTACGACCAGGTCTCACAGGCCATTCTTACCTGTGCTCGTAATACAGGGTTGTTGTTAGAGCTTAATCAATGTAGCTTGTGACTGGTATTACGCAGGATGCTGCATTTTTTGGTAAAAAAAATTGTAATGTGGAGTGTCTAGTGTAGTGAAAGTCCATTTAAATAGTGTCAATGCTTGTCTGAACGCGAATTGAATGGCAGGTGGACAGCCAGATATTAGACGTGAACACTGGGAAAGCTGTGTCGAGAGGGCAGTTGTTGGAACAAGGTGTGATGGTGTTTGGTTAAGTAGGGTGATGGTATTTTGGATAAGTTTCAGGCCATAAGTTGCTTGTGAAAATATTCTCTTTTGTAATCTTAATTTGGTCCCACCATTGGGTAAGGCCCTGGTTTTTATGTGGGGCCTTTGTGATTAATGGAAGAAATGGTTACATTTTTTTTTCCGGCAGGTTGGAAACCGGCAAGGAAGGCCGATCTACAGGCACCATTAATATTTTATAATT
Source organism: Cherax destructor (assembly GCA_009830355.1). NCBI lineage: Eukaryota > Metazoa > Arthropoda > Malacostraca > Decapoda > Parastacidae > Cherax > Cherax destructor. Next base: position 5,931 of record WNWK01028270.1, on the reverse strand, counting down.
CTATGGCCAAATGACCCGTATGCATTTAGCACTTGGTTTTGATTGTAACAAAATATGACCTAATTTTAAATAACTAGTAGCAGTGCACAAGCGAATTTTTTGTGAAATGTGGTAAAGGAAGGTTTTATGTTGTGTATATATGTATGTTTTACTGATAGTATTATAGTGTATATTTTTATAAAGGTGAATTTATCTGTCCTTCCTGAAAAGTGTTGTCCAGCTGCTTAGCGCTTTTGGTGAATTTACCTTTCTGGTCCTATGGTGGTATATTTTGTTTAATACTTTAAATACCTTGTGAAACAAACAATAGTAGTTTCGACAACTCCACTCCAAGTGATTTTTTTTAGTGGCAGGAAACGACGAAAGAAAATGGAAAGAAATAACCAAAATAGTCCACCACCTTGAAGCCTTGTTGGACTGGAGGCACAGCCAGTGGCCCCCTTTGTCCCTCCAAAACCACAACTACTGATGCCAACAACAAAATCCTTCCATCAAACACGCAATACGACCTCATTTATATTTGCTAATCTAATATACAGGGCCTTTCATTAATGGACTTCTAGAGGAGTCAAATGCGATGTTTGCAGCCTAAACAGAGACCCATGCAAAATATTACTTTGACAACGAAATATGGATAACTGAGTAACTGCTTTTTAGATGCGACAAAAAGAACAGGCTACAAGGAGAGGTTGGTCTGTTTGTCAAAGAGTCGCTCATTTGCACAGAGATACTGAACACCACAAATGATATAGCTGAAGTTCTGACAATAAAGATCGAGAAGGAAAACTTAGTCATTGTGTTGTATATAAGCCACCAGAAGCAACTTCCCAACAATTCAAGGAACAGCTATTGAAAATTTATTACTGTCTGGAAAATCTTCCAGCTCCAACATCGAACATCTTGCTGCTTGGTGATTTCAATCTAAGATATACAAGATGGAAGAATGTAGCAAATAATGTTGTAGCAGAAACAATCCCTGGAGGCAGCTCAGATGAAAAGTCACACACACATGAACTGCTAAATCTCCGCAATAAACACACCCTTGGTCAGCAGATAGTGGAGCCAACAAGACTGGAAAACACACTTGACCTTATTTTCACAAATAATAAGGACCCGATAAGAAACATAACAATATAAAAAACAACTAATTCCCATCACAATCTAATCGAAGTTCAGACTTACATGCACAGGAGTCCTGATCAACAAAATGCACACGGCTACAAAGGTGCCTTCACCAAATTCAACTTCAACAACAAGAACATCAACTGGGACCTGGTAGACGATGTCCTAAATGAAACATGTTGGGAAGATATCTTAAATAACATGGACCCTAACCAGTGCCTTGAAAGGATCAACTTCCTGGCAGCTGAAGTATGCTCAAGGCATATTCCTCTAAGAAAAAAGAAGAGAAGTAAACTGTTGAGAGAGAGAGAGAGAGAGATGCTCCATGAATAGGAGAAGAATCACTGACCTGCTCAAGAACGCTAGATTATATGAATCATGGAAGCGCTAACCAGGGAAGTGGAAAGTATTGAGCTTAAGTTAAAGGATTAACACAGGATCCAGGAGAGACAGGAGGACCTAAAAGCTATGAGTGAAATTGAAAGAAATTCGAAAAATCTCTTTTCATATACCAAAAACAAGGCAAGAACCACATCTAGTATCGGTGTATCGGGCCCTTGCTCAGACAAGTTGGAACTTACACAGATAACAACAAAGAAGAGTGAGATACTGAAATCTCAATACTACTCTGTGTTTTGAGAGCCACTAATCAGTCTAAAGATCGACAGTCCAAATAATTTATTCATGAATGAGCCTCAAAACCCTGTCAATGTATGTCAAATTTTTAACATAACCCTAACTCCACTAGACTTTAAGAAAGCCATTGACAACCTGTCCATGCACTCAGCCCCAGGCCCAGACTCATGGAACTCTGTGTTGATTAGGAAGTGCAAGAAAATTCTTTTGCGTGCCCTAAGTATGCTATAGAAAAGGAGCATAGACATGGGTGAAATTCCAATCACTAAAAACAACGGATATAGCCCCACTCCATAAAGGTGGCAGCAAAGCAATAGTTAACAACTATAGACCAATGACTATAACATCCCCACATCATAAAAATCTTTGAAAGAGCACTAAGAAGAATGATTGCAACCTACTTGGTTCCCAACAACAGCACAATCCAGGGCAACATAGGTTCAGAGCAGGTCGCTCCTGCCTCTTGCAACTACTGGACCACTATGATGATATGCTTTTTGATACACTGGAAGACAAACAGAATGCAAATGTATTATAAACAAATTTTGGAATAGCCTTTGACAAGTGCAATCATGGTGTAATAGCGCACAAAATGTGTACTAAATGGCAAAGTGGGCAGATGGATCTTCTTCTAACCCAGGGGTGGGGAACCTTTTTTTCTGTCAAGGACCATTTGGATATATATAACAACATTCGCAAACCATACAAAATTGTCAACTTAAAAATTAGCCTGGTATATTTGGACAAATACGTAATTTAAATACGTAACAACTGGTAACATAGTTGTTGTTAGAGCTTAATTAATGATGCTGGTGACTGGTCCCATGATTGTAAATGAAGCTTACTGAAGCTTGTAACTGGTCCCATGGTTGTTATTAGAGCTTAAAGAAGTTTATGACTGGTCCCATGGTTGTCAATGAAGCTTAATGAAGCTTTTAACTGGTCACATGGCAGTATATTCCCGAGTCGCTGACAAAGCTGGTGCAGCTTGACGGCGCCCAGAGGAGCAGTCACATTTAAGCTTACGTTGCGCAGAGCGGCTGTTAAGGGATTTAACTAAAAAGGCTTTCAGAGGAGTGCCAGATTACGTTAAGTGGAGGATTTAGTGCCTGCTGGATGGATAGTTAGTGCCTGCTGGATGGATAGTTAGTGCCTGCTGGATGGATAGTTAGTGCCTGCTGGATGGATAGTTAGTGCCTGCTGGATGGATAGTTAGTGCCTGCTGGATGGATAGTTAGTGCCTGCTGGATGGATAGTTAGTGCCTGCTGGATGGATATTAAATGTCTACTTGACGGGTATTTATTGCATGATGGATGGGTGTTTGAAGAATGTTACGGTTGGTTGGACTCTAATGTTTGCTGTTTTAATTTAAAGGGTGAATATACGTGTTAATGGTTAACTAAAAATAGCGCGCGTGCGCGCACACACACGCTTTGATTACACAGTGGAGTTACAGATGGAGGGGGAGGCAGATAGGGCCAGAAGAATGAAGCCAAACTACAAAAAAGGTGACTACGCGGGCATGAAGAACTTCCTAAACGGGGTTCAGTGGGTCAGAGAACTGGAAGGGAAATCAGTAAACGAGATGATGGAATATGTGACAAAATATGCAAGGAAGCTGAGGAGAGGTTTGTACCCAAGGGAAACAGAAACAACGAAAAAGCCAGGATGAGCCTATGGTTCACTCAAAGGTGCAGGGAGGCCAAAACCAAGTGTGCCAGGGAATGGAAGAAGTATAGAAGGCAAAGGACCCAGGAAAATAAGGAGAGCAGTCGTAGAGCCAAAAATGAATATGCACAGGTACGAAGGGAGGCCCAACGACAATATGAAAATGACATAGCAGCGAAAGCCAAATCTGACCAGAAGCTGTTGTACAGTCACATCAGGAAGAGAACAACAGTCAAGGACCAGGTGATCAGGCTGAGGAAGGAAGGAGGGGAGATCACAAGAAATGACCGTGAAGTGTGTGAGGAGCTCAACATGAGAATCAAAGAGGTGTTCACAGAGGAGATAGAAGGGCCTCCAGAAAGGCGGAGAGGTAGGGTACACCATCAAGTGCTGGACACAATACACACAACTGACGAGGAAGTGAAGAGGCTACTAAGCGAGCTGGATACCTCAAAGGCGATGGGGCCGGATAACATCTCTTTATCGGTCCTGAGAGAGGGAGCAGAGGAGCTATGTGTACCTCTAACAACAATCTTCAACACGTCTATCGAAACAGGGCGACTACCTGAGGTATGGAAGACAGCAAATGTAGTTCCAATTTTTAAAAAAAGAGACAGGAACGTAGCACTAAACTACAGACCAGTGTCACTGACATGTATAGTATGCAAGGTCATGGAGAAGATTATCAGGAGATTGGTGGAGTACCTAGAAAGGAATGAGCTTATCAACGACGGCCAACACGGTTTCAGGGAGGGGAAATCCTGTGTCACAAACATACTGGAGTTCTATGACAGGGTGACAGCAGTAAGACAAGAGAGAGAGGGGTAGGTAGATTGCATATTCCTGGAATGTAAGAAGGCGTTTGACACATTTCTACACAGGAGATTAGTGCAGAAGCTGGAGGACCAGACAGGGATAACAGGGAAGGCACTACAATGGATCAGGGAATACCTGTCAGTAAGACAGCAGCGAGTCATTGTACGTAACGAGGTGTCAGAGTGGGCGCCGGTGACGAGTGGGGTTCCACAGGGGTCAGTCCTAGGACCGGTGCTGTTTCTGGTATTTGTGAACGACATGACGGAAGGAATAGACTCCGAAGTGTCCCTGTTTGCAGATGATGTGAAGTTGATGAGAAGAATTCAATCGGACGAGGACCAGGCAGAACTACAAAGGGATCTGGACAGGCTGCAAGCCTGGTCCAGTAATTGGCTCCTGGAGTTCAACCCCACCAAGTGCAAAGTCATGAAGATTGAAGAAGGCCAAAGAAGACCGCAGACGGAGTACAGTCTAGGGGCCAGAGATTACAAACCTCAATCAAGGAAAAAGATCTTGGGGTGAGTATAACACCAGGCACATCTCCTGAGGCGCACATCAACCAAATAACTGCTGCAGCATACAGGCGCCTAGCAAACCTAAGAACAGCATTCCGACATCTTAATAAAGAATCGTTCAGGACCCTGTACACTGTGTACGTTCGGCCCATACTGGAGTATGCAGCACCAGTTTGGAACCCTCATCTAGCCAAGCACGTAAAGAAGCTAGAGAAAGTGCAAAGGTTTGCAACAAGACTAGTCCCGGAGATGAGGGGTATGTCCTATGAGGAGAGGTTAAGGGAAATCGACCTGACGACACTGGAGGACAGGAGAGATAGGAGGGACATGATAACGACATATAAGATACTGAGAGGAATTGACAAGGTGGACAGAGACAGAATGTTCCAGAGATGGGACACAGCAACAAGGGGACACAGTTGGAAGTTGAAGACTCAGATGAATCACATGGATGTTAGGAAGTATTTCTTCAGTCACAGAGTGGTCGGGAAGTGGAATAGTTTGGGAAGCGATGTAGTGGAGGCAGATTCCATACATAGCTTTAAGAAGAGGTATGATAAAGCTCATGGCGCAGGGAGAGTGACCCAGTAGCGGCCAGTGAAGAGGCGGGGTCAGGAGCTATGAATCGACCCCTGCAACCACAAATAGGTTAGTACAAATAGATGAGTACACACAAACACGTTTCCTTACACACACGATAACAGTCCATCCTCTCTTACGTTAGACAGCCAGGTCCTTCCCTCAGCAAGGTCCTACCCTCAGCCAAGTCCTACCCTCGGAAAAAGTCCTAGACTCAGCCAGGTCATACTCTCAGCCAGGTCCTACTCTCAGGCAGGTGCTACCCTCAGCCAGGCCCTACCCTCGGCCAAGTCCTACCCTCAGCCAGGTTCTACCCTCAGCCAGGTCCTACCCTAGGCCAAGTCCTACCCTCAGCCAGGTCCTACCCTCAGCCAGGTCCTACCCTCAGCCAGGTCCTACCCTCAACATGGTACTACCCTCGGCCAAGTCCTGCCCTCAGCCAGGTCCTACCCTCACCCAGGTCCTACCCTTAGCTAGGTCCTACCCTCGGCCAAGTCCTACCTTCAGCCAGGTCCTACCCTCGGTCAAGTCCTACCCTCAGCCAGGTCCTACCCTCAGCCAGGTCGTATCCTCGCCAGGTCCTACCCTCGCCAG